>PQVD01001416.1:7058-27832 GCA_003012265.1 Setaria equina
TTCGCAATCATTTTTTTTTTCTTTTTAATATGGAAATATAATTGAATTTTGGATAATTGTAATTAACAATTAAGTACAGTGTATTTTAAACTTGTACTGCTTTTCCTACTTAATTAATGATGTCGTAGAAATACAATCTTATTGCTTTTAAGATGTGTATTATTGTAATAGTTTGTTAGTTATACCTGCAGATCTCACTTATTAATAATTAACTTTTTTCTTTTTCGTTACAATATTTTTAACAATTTTAAGATTTAAAATTGATATCAGGAATGAAGAATAGTAGATTCGTTTTGCATTTCTTTTTTCCTAGTGTAATCGAAATTATTTTGTTAATTCTGTAATTATAATTATCTTCTTGTGTATATTGGTACAATAAATTTGCTGTTTAAAATTAAAGGTTGAAATTACAATTTATGATTAGTACTTCATAAAGCCAATTATTGAAATGGTATATTGATCGTTGTATTGTGCCATTACTGTTCATATATCTTTTAAACTTTTAAAGAAACAAATAGATTGGTGGCAGGAAAATAAGGTAGGAAATTGTCATTAATTTGAAATGACGATGTCGATGAAAGAACACTTGGAATAAATCTAGAATGCGATCATCGTATTACCATTTTCCACTATTGTAACTCGAAATATTTTCTCAGAATTACTGTAAAATGTTAATGAGTTTTTTCGAGAAATTTAACTGAAAGTTTCGGAACTATTTAAAATTAATTCAAAGTATCAATTTCCAAGGCGATGGTTGATAAAGCTACTTGTTTGAAGAAGATTATCTACGAGTATTCAGACTTCTTCCTTTGCAACATTACAACAAACAGCTAACTCAGCAAAAACCACTCACTGATAAGTTCATACGGTTAGTTCTAATCAGTATTTCAATAACTGTACTGTTAAGACGAATATATGGTAAGAGATTTAACGAGTTTTCATTATGGCATCACATAAAATATAGCAGCGGTATAATTTTTGTTTCGACCTGTGCAACTGAGCTGGTGTGTTTGTTTCTCGCTGCATTTTTGCAACATTTTTTATATAGGGAGAAGTTACGTTAATAGCGTGTACACGTGGGTACGTGAGCGTACGTTGGGTTTTTAAGCTCATCGTATATCACACATTATATAAGTATAGGCTTTTTGTGTAAGACTGGCTAGTCGTAATATAGAGCGTGCACTTATTTTCAAACTGGTTGTGGGTGGAAATTAAGGGTAGGTTTAGTTTCTAATGGTTTTACTTCTGTTTTTCATGAAAGTTTTAGATATGCTTCCTCTAATACTTTATTTTTTTTTTGTCGTCCAATCTATGCTATATATATATGTTGTAATAATTTTTGAATCCGTAAGGTTAAATTTTTTTTTCTTTTTTTTTGGTGATTACTGCAGTGCCTGTTCCGTATATTGTTAGGTAAACGTAAAGCAAAATGCCGGATACAGATTTCATTATGAAATGCCGTGGACTTCCATGGTCTTGTACGGAAGATGATCTGCGTGAATTTTTTGGAGGTTAGTTTCTTCTTCTGAAATTTCATTTTTCAGCTTATTCGGCTATATTTTAACTTTTTAACTATTATGGAACACATCAGGATTGTCTAAAATGATGGTACTTGAAGATGCATTCATCGACCTCATATTTTGCCCGAATCGCTTTGCACTACACAATGTTAAATTCGAACTTTCAAATTTTATGATTTTCAAATATCTAGTCATACCTGAAGTTGTTCATGAATTTTAATTATTTGAACTGATTAAATGATTCATTAATTGATTATGAAGTGCGAAAACTTGTTTTGCAAATCCAATCGCTGCTTTAGAGAATGTTGGCTTTCTCCTTGTTTGCTATAAGGAATGTGCTGCTTATCAGTTTATATACTGTTGAAAGATTTGTACAAATACTTGAGAAGTCATGAAACTGAAGATGACGGTTCAAATGGAATTTTTGTGAATAAGGAATGGGATTTTTAGCTAAAAAATTTTTGCAAAATCTAGTCCAATTATGGTCTGCATTTTCATTCATTCTGATTTTGTATTTAATTCATCTAGTTCATTGTTAGTTTTATTTTCAGAAGCAGCGAGATCAATTACTCAGATAAAGTTAACAAAAGATCGTGATGGACGTGCTAGTGGCGAAGGATTTGTTGTATTTAACAATCGAGAAGATTATGACTTTGCTTTAACAAAAGACAAGAAATATATCGGTAAACGATACGTGGAGGTTACTTCTTTCCATTGCTTTATTCATATATTCATTATATTCTTTCTGATGACGTTGCTAATTTTTGTCTAGGAATTTAGGTGAATAAACTCATTGGAGAGAAAATTTAGGTGTCTTAAAATACTTTATTGATTGCTTAATGATCGGTGTTGTCACATAGAAACTCATGTTCTTAAGTTCTTTTCTCCAAAAAATGCGGCTACTTGTCCAAATTCAGTATTATTAATGTGCTATGTTGCTAAATTTTTACATTTACCAAGATGAAGTTCATTTATTGCCTAATTTTTTTAATACGTTTTTCTAGATATTCAATTTCATAGGGTGAGATTTTTTAAGCTTCAACAAGTATCATCGATGGAGTCGGATTATGATGACGGCGATAGGCGGTACGGAGGAACAGTAGCAGATCCAAATCTACCTGGTCGTGAAACCTCTATTGTTAGATTGGGAGGCTTACCGTATGGTTGTACTAGGGAAGAAATCGTACGCTTCTTCGAACCACTTGAAATAGCTGATAGAGGTGCTTTTCTGTTTATGTTAAATTCAATCAACTGTATTTTGAACAAATCCGTTTCTTGTAATACGGCTTATATTATTGCAGCGGAAAAACATACCTACATCTAAGCCACCAGGGTTTTACAGATGCTCCACTCGGTTTGGAATTTCATTTTTTGCGAAATTGTTTGATATAGAGCATCACACAGACATGCTTTCGCCATTCACAAGGAATTAATTTTTCAGGTATTGTGATGACTTACGATCGTTACAGTGGAAAACCAAAAGGCGAAGCTTTTGTTGCATTTAATGATGATGACTCGGCTTCAAAAGCCCTTGCTAAAAACAAGGAATATATTCAGCATAGGTATAGTGCTGTTTGATTTGATATTTTTACTGCTTAGCTCTGAGGGCTTTATTACATTTTATAATAATTTAATATTTTAAGTTTGTGTTCAGAGGATGTAATTATCAGTGGTGTCAACCAATCTTTTGTGAGGTAGTTCTTGAGGTAAAGTTTCATTCACTATGCTTAGATATAGATATAGATTCCTGTAACCAAAATTCAGGCCATTAAATCACTTGACTGATTGTGCGATTCACTTCTTGAAGTTAGTTTCATTTCATTATCAAGATATGTGGACATATATCCGTCATCATATGGTGAAATGCTTCGAGCTTTGGATGGTGGTCCAGATCCGTATGTTGGCGGTGGTCGTGGATGGGAAAGAGATCGGCGCCCAAGAGGATTGCCATATGATCGCCCAGGTGTTGACCGGGGTTATCGTGATTCCAGAATGCATCGAAATGGTATAACCAATTCCATATTTTTTTTTCTTTTTTTTTTTTTTTTTTTTTTTGAAAGAACTGATAACTGATAATTGGATATGAAAGGATCGGAACAGTGATGAGTTGGTGAAAAAGGTCGTTGGTTCAGGTTTTTGGGGAAAATGGGGAATTGCTTATGGAAACCGTGTTGGAGTCTGTAATGGTTGGTTGGGATCAGGTGAGTTGTTTAGCGGTCTGTTAGGTCTGAGTATTCTGAGCCTTGCTGGAAAATCTGGAAATTTCTGGGATCGCTGCGACCTTGGAAAATATTCGGAAATCTGCTGAGCTATGGTTCTGTTTTGGGTATTAAATGTGAATGTGAACGGGGGGTTGCAGAAGTATGGGCCGACAGATACGGTGGTGGTGGCGACGGTTATGATGATGGGTACGGTGGTGGACGTGGTGGCGGAGGACCGATGCGACGGGGTTGGAGAGATGAACCGCCGATGGGTGGCCATAGGGGGTATTCACCACCGCGGCGTCGTTACACGACGCCGCCACCGGAATACTGCATACGAATGCGCGGTCTTCCATATCGGGCCACGGAACGCGACATAATCGATGTAAGTTGCAACAGTAAAAGTATGTTTACGTATCTAGGATAAGTTAAAAAAGTAACTGGTAGCTGGATGTATGGGAAGCGGGATCTGGCGAGTAGTGCTGCTCTACATTCGGTGAGATTCTTCTGCTTATATTCTGAAGCAACCGGCTGGTGAATAACGAAGGGTCGCATATTTGTGGATTGGTTGGTTCAGTTTTTCTGGATTGTTGTTGTGGGTTTTGGGTTTGATTGCGATAATTGCATTCATTTTAAGCATTTTTTTAGGCTTTATTGCAATTAAATCATTACTCTTACTTAAGTACATAAGTACCAGAGGAGGGGTGATAGTTGCGATTTTTTTTTTTGTAATACCAATTCAAATTTAATTTTTTTTTTTTTTTTTTTATATGGGAAGATTGTGAATGCTTGGGCGACTTTGTCCTTCTAATACCAGCTATTGTTTCAAGCATTGTTTGTAGTTCAGTTCCGAACTGTTTTACTTCTGACCAGTTAAGGTTGTCCATTATCTAAATTTAGTTCTTCCAACCGCTCCGACCAGCATCGATTGATGTTCTTTATGAATATGGAACAGATCGTCCAAGTGGTGAGGCAATTGTGGAATTCAGAAATCGGGCAGATTTTGATGCTGCCATGCAACGCAATCGAAATTATATGGGTATGTATTTCTGACTTGAAATCCCTGCAAATGAAAAAAAAAAAAGAAAATTAAGAATAGCACACCGTGTTTGGATTTTCGAATGAAAAGTGAGTTAGAGTGGACTTATGAGAGGGATTCTTTTGCTGACATTTTTTTGATAGTTTTTTCTTGTGTTATTGGGATATAATCATTCTGTAATGTTGTGCTGATGAATTATCGTCGTTTCTGTTGCTTTATTTTTTTGTCAAGCATTAGCTTTTAGGTTCGCGTTACGTAGAACTTATCCCAGAACACTGAAACTTGTGGCGGAGGAAGTCGTGGAATTCTTATGAAATTTGTGCTTCGTATAAAAATTGTATCAACTGATGAAGTCGCTTAATGCAGTTGTTCTTTTTATTTCATTTTTTATTCATTTCTTATTTGCCGCCGAAGTATTGGCTGAGAAAAGCTTCATACTTTTAGGCAGTCTCAGGTTATTCGTTTTTCATCCTCAGTTTTCTAAGCTATTTATGGAGCCCATAAATAGCTTAGAAAACGTTTTAGAATGGGCGGTTACGAAGAATGTGTAAGTACTAATATGGTTAGTGAACTTTTTGTAAAAAAGCGAGAGTTATCAGTACTTGTATTATAATTAGCACCCTGGTCAACTTTATTCTTTTCAACTTGTATTGTTTTAAACGAGAATGGAGGGCTCCATTTCTAAAGAACTAATTCTTTTTTTTTTTTTTTTGCTCTTATATTGTTCTTCCTGAAATTTGTATTTTTTCTTAGCATCAAAATCGCTCTCTTTTAGCCATGTGCTAAAAGTCGTCATTAATAATCCTATTACAGGATGAAGCTTTGTTTTTGCTGTTTTATTCTTAAATAAAGCATTCGAGTGATATACTACTTCTAGTCCATGAACCGATGTAATGATCTTTCGTGTCATTTATTCCTAATTACATTGTTGGCATTATTCGTGATAACAGTATAGATATCCAAAGAAATTTTTCTGATTAATTATATTTGAAGAGCCTAGAGGTGAAAGACATAGGGAAGTTGAATTTCATCGTTTTTCTCTTCAAACCCACATCAGTTGTAGAACAGTTCAATTATCGGGAAGTCTCCAAATTCTGGGATTTGCATTCTATTTTCATTGTAAAAAATTTGAATATAAATGCGGTTTAGCTCCGCGTAAGTTACATATAAAGTTCTTTAGCACAAACTGGACATTAGTTTTTCATGCGAATTAGAGCGGTCATGTGTATTGAAAAAAAAAAGGGTAGACATTGGATTGGAGGGTCAGTTATCCGGACTGTATGGTACTCCTCATGCTAATCTTTAGTTTCTGCTATATACTGTATTTCTGTTACGGAAATGTTAAATATAGGAAAAAGGATTTTCACTATTAAAATTTAATAGGACTGGAATGTGAGACTTTAGTTTTTTACCAAGATATTTATTGCAGAAATTCGGTATGAGTATAAGAGTATAAGGATAGAATGGTAAAATGACATCCGATTTCGTTTCAAATAGTATTGCAGGGCGCATTTTCATGTCATTTTCGAAATCTCATTTTCAGTAATCGGGCTTTTACCATTCCCCTCAGTCTCTTCCATCATTGATTTTTTGAACTACTGCATTTCGGAATTTTATCAGAATGAGTGAATTTTTCCAAAATTCAAGTGAATTTAAGTGAATTTATTCAAACTTCGGAAGTTTGGAACAATCTAGTAGCTTGGTCTTGGACAAAAAAAATGACTCCATGCACCAATAAAAAATTTTTGTTGAATCAGCTTTTGAAATCAATATTTGGGTGGAAGCGATTATGTACGGTTGTCAGAAATTCCATTTTTATTGGTGGTTTTATTCCCGACGACGAGAAAATAGAATAAATCGTTTATTATGCAACTTTACGAACTTTAAGGAAGCGCTGTGGTTATGATGCGAATTAACTAATAATTAAATCTATTTGCAGAAAAGATTATGAACGTAGAAAGATTCGTAGTCGAAGAAAATATAGGGTTGGTGAACTAGATGCTGCTGAAAATTATGTTGTCCCTATCTCGTCGGGTCGTCCTGACATCGATGCAATCTTACGTAGTTGGGAATCCACGTACGTAAAAATTCATCATAAAAAAGAACTTATTTTTTGTACTATTTTCCAAGATTCTGTAAGTCACTTCACGAGCTCATGTAATATCATGTGTAATGTGATCACTTCTGTCCTCAGTTAGATGATAGTATTTGATTTATGATGGTTTGTTAATAGAAAGATTACTGAGTGAAGCAAGCGTAGGTATCGTAGGTATGCATAGTAAAAGTACCCTTTTTTCATTACGAATGAAATACTTGCAGATTGGAAAAAGAACCAGTTCCTTTTACTTCATGTTTTTGATTTTAATTTTCAATAGATCTTTTGAGAAGTAAGATGATGTTGGATGCAGTATTAAACTTCTTTGTTCGTAGTCATTTTAACAAGCGCTGTTTAGTCTAAATGGTACGTGTCACTCCACATAACTGTGCATCTGCATTTGTTATGTTGAATGCTATCTTTCTTTAAAGTATAGTTTTCTTGGATTTGTCGATTTTCACTGCTTTTCGTGGAGGAATAGGTTTTATTTTGTTGTAGACCTAAAGATAAGCTTTAATTTTGTAGATATTCGTCTTACCGGACATCATCAATATTTATTACTACGTTCAACGTCAACGGGCGTGTACCATCATTGGACGGAATACCGGGCTGGTTAACATGTGAAGGCATTCTTCCACCTGATTTTTACATTATTGGGTTTGTTGCTTTAATAGAATGTTAGATAAAGAAATCTGATTAAAATCAGTCTTTCCTTTTATATTTTCAACTGGATTTCACCGAATGTCCATCTTTACATTTCAAGCAGTACAGAAAAAATGGCAATATTTTTAAAATTTTGAGTTTTTCTGTTAAATTTAAAACTATTTTTTGTCAGCATTGATCTTGATTCTACCTCCAGGCTGCAGGAAATGGATTTAACACCACAAGCCTTCATAATGAGTACATCAATACGACATACGGAATGGAAAGTTATTCTTGCGAAATCTTTTCCGAAAGACATCGATTATGATCTGGTCTTTTTTTCCTATGGAATAATTTTTCATGTTAGATTGTTAGTTTAACTGATTATAAATCAAGATTTAATCTTTTATATATGTAAAACTCATTTTCAGATACATGAAGTACGGTTGGTGGGCATACTGTTAGTAATTTATCGACGTGTAGGCAGTAAAATAAAAGTGCAACCATCCGAAATTGATGCAGTTGTGGTACCGACAGGTCGAGGAAATATACTTACAACAGCTTTAAGTGATAAGGTACACTTTTTGGTATTCATTTAATTGCGATTGTGAATTATCATTTGCTTGGCGTAGAACTATAAAAACATATAGCTGAACTGGAACTGCTGGGAAACGCCGCCAAATATTTTTTTGAATTTCTTTAAGAAAGCCTGGTATATGCTACCCCTACTTCAGTCACTGTGCAAATGATGGATATAAAAAATCCTCATGCGTGAAACTTTTCCCGGAACATTCAATTGTTTTTTTATAATCTGAAGTTCTCAAAACTGGGTTGTAGGGTGGTGTCGCAATCAGTATGTATATGAACGATACGTCAGTTTGTTTCGTAAACGCACATTTTGCTGCTCATATGGATGGAAATGCAAAGCGCATAATGGATTATAAGTATGCTTAGCTTTAGTTTTTAAAACCTTACCTTACTTCCATATTTAACTAATAACAAATGAATGTTGGTGGAACTTATTCTTGACTTCTATAAATGTTTTTTTAAGTTGACAACAAATTTTATTATGTTCAGGAACATCGTCAAAGGTATACGTTTTCGTAGAAACGGTAAATCACTTTTCGAGCATGATGCTGTTTTTTGGTTTGGTGATTTAAATTTTCGCTTGGACACTTCATACGGTATGAGCAACAGTGAATTGCGTAAATTATGCAGTGATGATGAAGCATTCAGAGACATGATTGTTTACGATCAGGTATGACCTGTAATTCAGAAAATATCAGTTCTTCAGATCTCACTTCCAAGTTCCAAATTTTTTATTAGATTATTCGCAGATGATAAATTCATTTTGATACAATTTTCCGAAAGTCTTCAATGTGTGGAACAAGTAGAATTTTAAGATTAATTGAAAAGACATATTAAATTTTACCATTCACATCATTCAAAATGGAAGTATTTTTACCCAGAACAGTGGAAATTATACTAGGTATATATTTCGTTTCTTATTTCGGCAGTTAGTTTTTACTGAGTGCCATCATTGTTGTTGCTTGTCAAAATCAAAAATAAGTAATACACTGTTGCACAATGAAATATCGATACCAGTGTACTTTTAGTGCTTATTCGACATTTCCTATTATATACTTTTCTAGGAATTTGCTGCTTAGAAAAAAATGTATGGAATGTTTGAATATTTGTTTAGTCTGTTTAATGCAAAATTTGAAATTCTTTTCGGTCCTGAAATGCCTATTTGCTGTTTGCTCTAAAAATGGAAAATTTTTAGCTTAAGAGAGCGATGAAATTCAAAATTATATTTAAAGATTTCAAAGAGCCGGAAATTTTGGATTTTCGTCCAACTTTTAAGTATGATATTAATTCCGACAGTTGGGATAGCAGGTCGTGCCAAATGCTTTTCGTTAATTTATATTCTCTTATCGAAGTTTAAATTATGAAGCGGTTTATTCTAATCCTGAGAATTCAAACGTTAATCCATTAATTATAAAAATTATTACATCTATAGAATTTGTTCTGACATTAATGTACTAAGTCTGAATGTTATACATTCATTTAGTTATTTTATACCTGATACCTGAGACTCCTCTTCCAATGTCAAACTGTTGCAGCTATCACTGCTGTGAAGTGTTGCAGTTTATCTATAACAATAAACTTAAGCTATTCATTTTTCATGATAATTTTGCAGTGCAAAAAAGCGTGTTCCGGCATGGTGTGATCGAATTTTATGGTGGAATCAAAAAGGTGTTCGCATCAGGCAGAAATTCTACGACAGTATACCATCTATCAGATTTTCGGATCACAGACCAGTTCGAGCTCTTTTTTACTTGGGTGTACGAAAAATTGATTTTACCGAATATGGCAGAGCTTATCGTAGAGCTCTCAGAGAAGCGAATCATTGCCTTAAGAATTACCATGATGAGGAGGAAAGCAGCGGAAAATGAATTTGTGATTTGTGTTGGAATTTGTTTTTTTGTAATTATAAATCATTCAAATCATTGCAGTTAATGGAAAAGATTAACAAAATATTAGTCTTCGTGATTTCCCACATTTCATATCCAGATGTTAATCAGTAGAGCTCAAAAGTCATTGATTTCCAGTTGAATCGGAAGCTGGTTCCAAAACTTTCCTGTTGGCTAAAAGATTCTAAAATAGTTCGATAATTATTTTTACTTGGTTACTTTCCTGTACTAGACGGCTTGTCAAATTTTTCATCTTACCGGTGGAAAAAAATTTTTTCGGATGAATGTAAAAGTGAAAAATTGTAACTATGGATTTGATTAATTTAGTTAACAGTCTAAAATGAGTTTGAAGCTTCAATTTTCGATCAAGTTTAGCGCTTCTTTTGTGAAAGTCCCTTGCTACTGGGAGAATTAGCTGTATCACAAGTTTCTGAAATGTGATTTGTCGATTGATGTTCTAAAAGCTTTTCTCCTCTGCTGAACAATTTTCAGTGATAGGAACTGATATAACAGCTTAATGATCGCTTTATTCTATTTACTAGATTAAACGAAAATTATTTGTATATATCTACTCATAAGTATTTCTGTAAATTTTAATTGGTTATGTTTGCGCCATATATAATTGCAGTGAATTGCTTTTGGTGTCAAGTATTTATGATTTATTTCTTTTGTTTATATGATTATAAACCATAACATGATTTCATACTAAGCTCGGATTTTCGGCACTTGTTCCAAATTTCATTTTTTTTTTCCTTTTTTTTCTGGATGTAAGGTGATATTCTAAGAAGATACTTGAAAGATTGATTTGGAATTCTTGTTTTCTAACAATTTTTAGAATCGTTAGTGCATGAAAGGTATGGTCGGAGGATGACTTTTTACACAGTTAGAGACTTATTACCGGCGCTTTCTCGTCGAGACGACATTGAGGAGGTTATGCGTGATTGGGAAAGCAGGTTAGCTTGTTTTCTGTAAAGTTTTAGGACTGATGGTTTTAAATGGCAATTACAGTTATGTAATGTGCGTTTCTTTTTTCTCTTGGTACTGGTTTTCCCATCAAATTAAATTATTCAATCACTCATTAATTTCGAGCGTTCATTATTGGTATGACAGGAAAAAAAACCCGATATATCCCCATCCTCTGTATTTGATTCGGCTAATAATTCATATTATATTTATTAGATCATATTTCATTATATTCATTAATATACTGTTGTATATTTATCAGTGATTCCAAATGTTTGTTCATGTGAAGGTACTCGACATACACCACGGCATCAATATTTATCACAACATTCAATGTTAATGGCCGTGTACCAGCGCTGGAAGCAATACCAAATTGGTTAACATGCACCGGAACATCTATACCAGATTTTTATGTTATTGGGTTGTCACTTATTTTTAATAAGAAATTTACAAAGAAAAATGCTCGTGATAGTACAACTGACAAAAATAAGTAGATCGAATTAATTTCATTGACAAAGTATGAGGTTTTTGTGAAACAAAAGTTTTGTATTTAAAAACCAAATTCAGAGACTTCTCAAAATTGTGAATTAATAAATATAAGTCTAAGGTGCAGATTCTAGAATCTCTGAATTTCTACACTATCGCTAGAATTTTAAATGAAATAATATTTCTAAAGTAAATGTTTTTAATGAAGCGTTATTCCAGATTGCAAGAAATGGACCTTTCTCCTCAAGCCTTTCTTATGAATACTTCAGGACGCCATTCTGGATGGCAAATTGTCGTCCAAAAATCTCTTCCTGCTTCCATCGGTTACACTCTGGTATTAGATTGTTAACTTTACCACAGATTGTTTCACTTTCCTCGTCTGGTTGGTAACTGGTAATTGCACTCTTCTTTTCTTATTTTATGTGACTTGAGGAAGTTTGGATTTACTGGAATAAAAAATTTTCGTGACTTCAAGACAAATGGTTTCTGTTTTATAATTTAGTTCTCCTATCGACTTCTGATTAATACGTTTTTAACGGTCATGGTTCAGCCTTAATATCCTATGAATTATGTCATGGTACTTTTCAGAGTATTTTTATAGGTGCAAGAAGTGCGCTTGGTTGGCATACTGTTAATGATTTATCGTCGTACTGATTGTAAAGTTCAAGTTGAAGATGCAGCAATTGACTGTGAAGTTGTACCAACTGGCTTTCCACTATTGGGTCGTATGGGTAATAAGGTGAGTAAACAGTTAAAACGAAATCGTTTTGGAAGTGATGATAATTCCCACATAATTCAACCACTGATTTCTTCGACAACCTTTAGTATTTTGTTTTCCTATGTCCACCGATATTTATTCTTAATTATTATGCTCGTCATCTTCTGCAATACATTTAAATGTTGAGGGTTGTCGAAGAAGCATACATTGTCCTCTTAGAAAAAGTTTCCAGCATCAACTTTTTTTTTCCTTGCATAAAGGAAATGGCTTGTTATTTGTATTTCCAATGGAAATCTTCTATGAACTATGAAAACCATTTTAGGGAGGTGTGGCAGTCAGCTTACAGATCAATGATAGCTGTATTTGTTTCGTTAATTCCCATTTTGCTGCTGGACAGGATGAATTAGAGAAGCGAAATCAGGATTATAGGTTAGCCGTAGAAAATAGGATGTTCTGTGCAATTGTAATTATATTCGGGGAAAAGTCACTCAAAAAATTATCTCAATATTTAGAAATTTGTGATGAACCATCTCCTTTACTTTTAGAGAAATCTCACAGATCCGCTTCCCGAAAAGCAATAAAAGTTTGTTTGATCACGACATCATATTTTGGTTTGGTGACATGAATTTCCGACTTGAAGCTAATAACGGTTTGAGCAATGAAGATTTCCGGCGTCTTTGCGCTGACGAGAATACTTTTAGAGATATGATAGCGTTTGATCAGGTAAGTTTCTGGATGATAGTGCATGTCAAAAATTGTGTTCATTATTTTCAAAACTGTGTTTTATTAACCGAGTGTGAAACTTTTACCAACATAGAAAGATATATTCGAAACGTGAAAATGAAATTTTTTGGTGTTCTTTTCTCAGTTCTTAAGCGGGTGCTCTAGTCTTGGGATTTCATTTATATAAAATTAAGTCATTATAAGTTTAAAATAAATGTGTTATACAAATTATGTTTATGAGAACAATGTTTTGCATATTTTGACCTTTTTTTTAGCTGAAGAAGCAGAAAAAACTCAATCATATATTTATTGATTTCAAAGAACCAGATGTTTTAAATTTTCGCCCTACATATAAATATGACCCTGGAACAACAAGATGGGATACCAGGTTAGCTATGGATTCTCATGTAATTTTTGATCGGTGTTTTTATCTTTCCTCTATTAAATAGGTTAGGATTTGCATGACTCATTAAGTTCTGCGTCGGTCATTAAATGCGTACTATCTTGGTTTTAGCCTATTTTGAGATTTATTCCGCTTTATTTGACTTAATTTAATTTTAATGCGCTTAAATTTCTCCTGCTTTCATTCTTGAATTTGGATATGCCTGTGTTTCTTAATAAAATAGTGAAGCTATTTTTCAGTGAAAAATGTCGTTGTCCAGCTTGGTGTGACCGAATTTTATGGTGGAATCGAGATGGAGTGAATGTGAGACAGCAGTTGTATGAAAGTATCGAATCAGTGGCGTTTTCAGACCATAAACCGGTGCGATCCGTATTTCTCGTGGAAATAAGGAGTGTTGATGAAGCTAAACGAGTTGCTTGCTTGGAAGAAGCTGTTCGGGAAGCAGACCGTCGTGCCAATGAAGCACTTCCGCAGATTGAATTATCTCAAAGTGAAGTAAATGAGTTTTTTTAACTTTTACCTTTATCAATAAAGTTGATATAATTGGAACTTTTCACTTATTCTAAGCAGTTATTATCAAAAGAACTAATCTCGTAAAATTTTCATGGAATACATAAGGTGAACTTTTTAGGTGGATTTTGGCAAAGTATATTTCTTTCAAAGTACATCCAGAATAATAACAATTAAAAATACGGGTAAGACGAAAATTTCGTTTTCATTTGGTGCTCGACCAAATCGTACTGCACTCTGTGAATCTTGGCTCTCTGTTACACCACCCAATTCAAGGCTTCAGCCGGGTGCCTCCTGTATTATTAGTTTGCAGGTTTTTTAATGCATAGTTCCTTTTCCTTTATTTAACCTTTTTTATAAAATTACTCTTTCTTTTCTTATTGCAATGTGCTTCATCTCCTAGTGTTAATACTTATCCGAACAAAGCCATTCTTGAACCCTTTTTAATAGTAGTTTATTTTGCCAGCTGCTATTTGCATCATTTTCTTTTTTTTTTTTCAAGACACAAAATTTGTTTTTGTGATAATATCGTGATTTTTGCTGAAGGCAAGTAAATTTTTTTTTTTTGTAATATCGTGATTTTTTTGCTGAAGGCAAGTAAATTTTCAGTGTTTTTATAGGTTTTGGTCGATAAAGCTGTGGCCTGGACAATGAGTGATGATGGACAGCTATCAGAAATACTTGTACTTCGACTGCACCACGGGCGACATTATTTTGTCACTGTTTCTGCCCGCTATCAGCACAGTGTGTTTGGATCATCATTTGTTCAATTGATCCACAAAGAAAAAAAAGAAGTAACAACATCTGGACTTATTGATATGGTATGAGATTTGGTTTCCAACAACTGAAACAAATTACTGTCATGGTAGGAGTGAATGTGAACGTCTATGGAAAGCATAGGAATTTAGTCATTAGAAGGTTTTTTTCTTTAGTTACTGAATGAGAGAACATTATCAGTATGAATGAAGTGCCTAATTATTATATGCATGGTTTATTAAATAACAATCGAGTTGATTAGACCGGATATTATGTTGATGAAACGATTTTGAAACCGCGGCCTGCGGAAAATTTTACAGCATAACTTGATTGCAGTTTGCACATAATTACACTAATATATGGTACACTTCATATGCTTGCAAAATTTCCTTATTTTTTGATTTGGAATTTCTTGTCCTTTTTGTTTTCAGACCTTCAGCCCTACATCACTTACATCGGCTGTTATGGCCGGTGTACCGGAATCTGTTTTTCGGATCAGTGAAGCACTGAAACAAAATGGTTTAGATAAAATCCATTTTGATGATCCTTCTGCACACAGCGAATTCATAGCGTTACGAAGTGCTTTGGACAGTGGGAGGCCTAGAAATCTTTGTAATTTTTCACTATTCTATTTTTTTTTTTCTTTTTCATGACAGTTGCCCACTGTTCCGAAACTGCATTCGAATTTACTGGGAAACAGTGGAAACATTGAAGTATTCTATTCTTCCCAAAAATTTACTTTCGCTTTTCAGTTGATGCATGCAAATCAGCTTTCAGTATGTATGATACTTTGCTAACACTTATCACTTCATTTAAAGGTATTTTGCTTCTTTAATCAGATATCTTAAACTTTTTCAAAATTTTCAGATGCAGTATTTCTCTTTAATAAGCTAAGGGGGTTTCGGGACCATTGAGAAGATTCTCCAGATTACGAAGTCAGCTCTCGTTTGTATATGTATTTTGTACAGTATTGTAAGAAAGAGATATTAAGATTTATGCTTACTTATTGTTATGGATCATATTTCTACTGCGTATTCCCCATTCTTTATAAGAATATGGTTATATTGATAACAAATTTTTGTGATCATCTTTTGAAATCTTCAAAATTAACAGAGTAATTTTTCACAGAGAATTAGCTTGAATCTAGATGCAGTTCGGTCTACATTGTCTCAAGTAAATACAAAATATAGATATCAAAAAAAAGGTAGTATGAATGATAGAAAATGTTCCACTATGATGTTTCAATTGATTGAGATCTTCGTGGCCGATTGTTGATAATTTCAGCTTTTTTGTAAGAAGTTATTGAAAATGGAAACATCCAAGATGCAAAGAATGTTCATTAAGAGTTTCATCTTTTAGTGTTTCTAGTAGTTATGTTTTTTACGAAAATTTATGCATAGTCAGTTGTAGCATAGAATTAACAGTTTTTTCTTTCAGAGTCTATAATACCTCCAGTTTTACAAAGAGAGTGCTTACAAGCAGCCGGTAATATTAGCAGTTGTTGGTCGTGCATTGAAAAGTTTCCTGTTGAGAATCGCAATATGCTTATTTATTTTATTGGCTTTGTTGCGGAGCTCATGAAGCGGAATAATACCGCATATGGTTGGTTACTCTGTTTTTTTGCTAGTGATTTTTTTATCCCATTTTGTACTTCCATTAAGCACGTTTTTCTTTTCTCCCTAAGGCATCTCTTATACTTGAATTGACCAAAATATAAGGAGTTAGTTAATTTCTCATGTAACTTGCTGTAGAGATTTTGCTACTTATAGTAAATTTATATCACTTTTGAATTAGAGTTGAGGCTTAATTGACAGAAGGACAATCACAATTATATTTCACTGAGTTGTAATTCAAATATAGTGCCACTATTATTGGTTGGTAGTGGTTGCCTAGCATTACCATTGTTATTGTTTCACCCAATATTTGTTCAGACTTCTTTTAGGTTTCTATTGTGATTGTAAGGGAAGTCCGCAATCAAGCGTTTAATTGAAAGTGGTTTTTATGTGATGATGGAATATTTTGAATACCTAGAATTCATTATTTTATATCTTTCTCATTTCAGCTCAAATGCAGTTGTTAGCGGATATTATATTTAAACGACCAACTGGTGAAGATGGTTATTTAGAACGTTTGGGATTTTTGGAAACATTTATTTCGGAGAGTCGAATTGATAGTCGAAATGCCGCTTCATCACATTGCCAGCATGATGCTGATCTCATCCTTTTGTGATATCCCTTATGGACTAGTGGTAGATCTATTTTATTCGTATGATTAGCTATGTTTATATATCTTTGTAATTAGTGGGTGTAATTCTTGGAAAAATACTTTATGTGAGATGACTATTTCTCATACTATTTTTTGCTGAAATATATCAACTCTGTAAAGCTTCCCTTAATTTATGTAATTTTTAAATTGGCGGAAAACACTGTTATTTGTTATGCTTTCTCTGTTTTGTAGTGTATTTTTGCACCACTAATTCTTCGGATGTTGCTTCTTATCAAACAGTTTTGGATTTCGTTTTAGAACCTGACTCTTACAACAGTGATGCCGGCTTTTTGCTGCAGATAATATACTCACTACTATATAAACGAATATTCTCAAGCTATTCATTATTTCAATTTTTTGAATTACTATTTTCTCCATTTAAACTTTTTGGGGTATATGTGTATGCGTTACAGTATGAATTAAAGTTTTGTTTTTGGATCTATACTTATGATGTGTAGCTCTTACACACTGTAATATTTTAAAGAACTTGAAGCGGCAGTGATCGAATAATATCAAAGGAAGATTGTATCTCGGTTGCAGAACCATATTCCAAGGTCTTGATAGGATAAAGCCAAATTGGCAAATTGGACTGCTACGACCGTCTTATTATGACTCTATTGAATTAGTAATTATTTACTTTCGGTAATGGGTAGGAAAATCTTTGGTCGCATTAATATTTCCTATTCATTCAGTGGAAGAAGATGAATTATTAATAAATTTTTTGAAGTATATCATCATTTTTGTCTTATCTGTTTAAAAACCATAGTACAGCATGCTTGACTGTAATCTAGATAGTCTAGAGGGAAGAGTTTTCATGATTTAACTAAATTTCGACTGGCTGTTAAAATCCTTCAAATTTTTGATTAATTGAAATGAAAAATACATTGATAATGGGAAAAGAGCAGTGAAGGAAAGCTTTGCTTGGTGATCACCCTGATATAATTTGATGTGCGATTGATGAGATGAGACTGGTTACCGTTCTCTCATCTGTGAGTATAATTTTTTCTATTTAAATGTCGCATGATTTTTTTTTTTTGTTTTCCTTTTACATTACATTAAATCATTTGATCTTTTGTGGTATTCTCAGGTACTTTGTGTGATAGATTGCAGCGATTTATGGAAATTAATTTTTAGTCTTTTGTTTTTCTTTTTTAAGAAATGAATATCACGTCATGGATGCAACAGGCAAAAGTGGTCACAAAAAAAATCTCTGAGATGATTTATGTACCACCAGAGGATAAAGCTGATTCAGAAAAGACTTTGGTTGATTCCTTGTCCAAAGAAGAATCGATTAAGACGGAAGGTCTGGATGAAGGGCCTGCTGTAAGAAAATTGGAAAATAAGGAAATTGTCTCATCGAACGATGAATCAACGATGGAATTGAAAGGCGATAGTAGTGGTGAACTAAGTGTTGGTAGTTTCGATCGAAATAAACTTGAAGTAAATGCTGTTGGCACTGTTGAAGCTGCAAAAAAATATGCAAGTAATTGAAATTTTGTTGGAATTATTATGCTTTCATTTAATTACCATACAGAAAATAATCATGAGAAGATTTTGTTTCGATGCATAATTACTTATTTGTAGCTAATCACAAGTTATGCTATATGAACTGATTATAATGCAACGGATATCGACAATGTTATACTTTACTCTTCACTTCGTGTTATAAAACTGACAGGAAGCTGAAAGAAATCAGCTAAAGTGTTCAAAATATAAGAAAGTAAATGGAGGGGGTACTAAGCACTTTGTGTTCAGTCCATTTACTTCATTTTTAGATTCCTTCATTTCATTGGCAAAAGAAGCAACAGCAAAAGCGGCGATTACTGCTGAAGAAACTGCAAATAAATTGCAAAATGTCGTCAAAGAGAAGGTATGAACTATCTTACTTATTGCTACGGTTGTAAATGAAATTTCGAATTGTTATTTTTTGATTGAATATTAGTTCCCAGCACATAGCGAAGTACTTTTTGTTAATGGTCGGTTACTGTTAACAGAAATTTGCCGGTAATTACAATTTCTTTTATTTATTTGCAGACAATAATTGGTAATTTGGGTAAAGAACAAGAAAAATTTATTGAAGAAGTAAATGCGAATAAATTAACAACATGCGCTTTGCCATGGTCAGACTTGCCAGATCAGTGGATTGCTAAGAAGCATATTTTATCATTCTCGCTGGTATTTCCTTATATTAGCCTTGAATAACTTAGTTTTTCAGACTAATGGTGCTTTTTTTATTTCTTAAGTTGAAATACAATTAGTGTTAAATTGATCGTAAAATCGTTGCTTTCTGTGTTACTGGAATATTCATTTATTAGTCGTAGTTGTCGAAATCAGTTTTCATCTTTGTCCACTACTGTGGAGTGCTCACTATTTAAGTTTGTTCCAAGTTTGATTTAGATTATATTGATTTTACTAGAAGAGCTAGGGATATCGTTGCAGACATTTTTTAATTCAGTTTATCCTTCCTTTCTATAGGAAAAATTATCTTTTTTCCTTTTCAGTGGATCTTATCCTCAAGAGTTTCATTGTTTGCTGCTTAATTTCTTTTTTTTTTTTTTTTTTTTTTTTTTTTTGTATCTCTTGAATGTTGAAGAAATCTTCCAAAAAAGAAAAAAAGAAAAGGAAAAAAAAATTATCTTGATACCAGTCGTTCATCGACTACTGCTTGTAGGATGCTCGCAATTTTACCCGTGATCCCCCGTCAGAAACAAATTTTGATTTCACTGAGATGCAGTCGGTAGCAGCCGCCTTACTCGCAGACGATCCGAATTTAAGAAAAATTAGATTTCAGCTTGTTCCAAAAAAGTATTCGTTGCATTTATTTTTCATTTGTTCTAGTTTTTTTAGTGTACTGAAAGTCACTGGAAGGGATTCATAACCAGTTTTAGTTTATTAGCTGTCGTTTAACACGTTCGAGAAGTCTTAAAAATCTTTTTTTTTATATTTCCACATTGACGAAATAAAAATTTTAACAGATAAGTCATTAGTAAAAGTGTAAAATTCTGCAAATCAGGTATGGATCGCTTTTAGATTCGGTAATATTTATGATGATAATTTTTCGTAGGTTGAGTGAAGAACGTTTCTGGCGAAATTATTTTTATCGCGTTTCACTTGTACGGCAGGCAGCATTGGGCGAAAATCGCCTACCTGGGATGGAAGTTTCAGTTCCTTCGAAAGTCATCGAAGAGGATGAATGTTTAAAATCCTCATTTTTAAAAGATGAGAAAGCGCAAGAGGAGGAAAATGATTCAAGGAAAACAGATAATACTTTGAAAACTAGTATGGAAGAGCAGAATCAAAATGAAAATGATGACAGTGGATTACAGAATAAAAAGTTGGCTAAAATTCGCGAAAATATTGCGAGCGCTACACAAGAAAGTTCGTTCTCTCTAGTTCTCTATTTCTGCTTTTTTTTTATCAGCTTCTATCAGAAACTGGTAAAATTCAGAAGTGATCAGGTATTTCATGATTTATTCTATTTTGCCAAAATCTGACTATGATTTCGTTGCTGACTTGAAGCTTATGTTTCTGTTTCCCACTTTTCTGTCTTCTTATGTCATTGCACTTTAGCAAATTATTGAGGCCCAGTAGTTTTTTATATCTAAGGGTTATGTATACTGTTCTTGTCATCTTGACTTTAAGAGCAATTTCTTTTTCAGGAACTGAGGAAGACTTGGAACGGGATTTGGTAAATTGTTTTAATGATTATGAACTTGTAAGTGATCAGATGGATAAAACAGATGAGCAATGGGAAGAGGAAATAGCTGAAATACTCAATTCAGCATAAGTGTCTGCATTCTTTCAATTCTTGGGACTTAATCCAAATTTTGATTTTGACTAGTTTATTTGTTACTGCGGTGCTGTTCCGTGATGATTTACTCGGAACAGATCCATGTACTACTTTTTGTTCTGTTAAACAATCATAAAATAGCAGCTTCATAACATTTTTTTGTCTTGTTCTTGTTCCATTACTTGTACT
>PQVD01001419.1:0-17319 GCA_003012265.1 Setaria equina
AACTAATAAAGGAAAATACCAGACCGAACCGTAACAGTCAGTCTCTTCTTTTCCTTTTTTTTTTTTCTTTTCTGAACCACAACTTACTTGCGGCACAGAAAATTTCATTGTTGAACACCATAAATATTAGAATTTTCGTGCAATAAGTCTAACAATTCCTGATATATCTCTTCTAAAATAAGCAATTTCACTGGTGAAATAATTTAATATTTTTTCTTATCCCCAATTACCAAACTTCGTCACTCTAATTCAGCTCCAGGAGTTCACCAGAAAAAAAGTTAACCTTCAATTATGCGTAAACCAAAAACACCATCAACACCGAGATCTTTGTAGTAATCATTGTAATATTCTTCAAGACCAAATAATGCATTTAGAACAAGAGCAATTAGTCGAGCACCATCCCAACTCCACTGTGTTGATAACATTGCTAAATTTTGGTTTATAACTTAGTAATAATAATTATGATTGATTTGCTCGTGATTACATTTAATTTGATAGCTAGTCATTTAGATGCATGTATTATAAAGTAGTGCAACACAACTGCGGTACTTCATATGTTTGTCAAAGACAACTACAACCGTAAGATCATCTCAGATAATTTAGATTCAATACATGTACCTTGATGTGAAACACTGATTGCCCAGCGCTTTTAATTTCTTACAAATTTATAATTCTTGGTAGAAAGCACAAAAATAAAAAAACCTCATGTTAAAAAGAAAATTTAGACTTCTGTTTTCCCAATCTAATGAATTAGCAAATGTCGACAAGGGGTATTTTTACATCTGATGAATAAGGAATGTTCCTAGTGAAAAACAATAATTTATGAATTCCATAAAAGAATCAGAGGAAAAATATTTATTGAATATGGTAGTGAAAAAAACGAAACAAAACAATGACCACAAAATCTTTCAGAGAATTCAAGTTATGACAAAGTTCAAATGAGAAAAAGAATGAAAAGCAGTTGCAAACAAAAAACAGACAAAGCCTGATATTCTTCTCTAATGCTGAAATTGAGATGATTTTCCTGCGATAAAGAATGTTATATCATCTAATTAAACTGATAAGTAAAACGGTGGAAATCAAAATTATGAATAACATTTTATTAACAATCTGTTAACAACAATAAAAAAAGCAATGAGTGATGAGATCACAACCTCAATGTTGCATTTCACTGCTCTCTTCAGCTCCACCGACCCACAAAACATTATTACATCTGGAATAATTTAGGAACATAAAATGAAGAAATTCTTGTTATTAGCCTCAGCCCCCCACTAAGAGTCAGAACACTTCGTGAAACGATTAAGAATCTTATGATGAGTCAGCCATCACAAGAAACCAAACACAATAAACACTGAGCGAGGCACAAATAAATTTCATATCCTTATATCAGTTCGTCATGTCATATGATTATTCCTCTGTGATGCATGGATTCTCGAAAGAATTAGTTCCCATATAAGTACGACTTATGGAGGTTCCTTTTTCTGGAAAGCTTTTCCAACAGAGCGATTTCTTTAATACAACTCAAAGAAGAAAAAAACTTACCTGATCAAAACTTCTCCAACATCACCGGTATGCCGACCATCAATGTATTCTTCAGCATTAGCCAACTGGAGATTCATATATCCATCAACGGAAACAAGATATCCTAAAACTATCTCGTTATTTTATTAAAATCCTTTACTTGACAGTAACTATGTTTCGTGATTCTTTCACACTCAAGAATCGATTTGGTGTAAGGACTGAGCTATTCATATCTTCCAGCACTGAGGAAAAAGTCAGGTCAAAGTCAAACATTACCATAACTTCCGGATGATGAATTCAATTGAAAGGAAAAAAGAATCACTTGCCTTTATATTCCATACCCCACTTCAGTTTGCAAACAACCGGTTTACCGGTCAATCCATTCAAGAATGGCTTCGGATTAACTGGTTGCAATGTCGTCATCGCTAATTAATACTAATACCTGCAGTATAGTCAAAATTAACCACTTTCTGTCGTTAAATATTTTTGCACCCCACGACAATTTTCGAATCCGACAGCTAAAACCCCAACTGACCATAAACGGATAAGGTAATTCTACACGTGTAATTCGACCTCCTCCTCTAATTTCTCTGCAATTCTATTACGCCTGTTTCCATAAAGTTTTATCATATCTTTTGCATACAATGGTAACTAAAACACTTCTCCTCTTAACAAATGTGAAATCTTCGCATATTTTCTAATATCCTGCTTACTCGAATATCCTCACATATAAGAACAGCTACCCAATTTAATGACCTCGACAATCCACCTACTGTTTTGTTTTGACAATAGCATTTCCTTCATTACCTCAAGTTGATATTAGCATCATTGGAGTGGAAATGACCTGTTTATGCTGTTAAGCCAGAAAACCGCCTTATTTTTGCTCCCAAAACATCAACAGAATGCAGCACAGCTAAGAAGATTAGCTGTGAATACTGAATTATTAATTTAAGCAAATAATCAGCAAAACATCAGCTGGTTGAAGGTTGAAGCATATCATGAGAATATGTACATATTTTCTTGAAAATTGAAATGTCAAATTTCTGGTTGGCATTTACATGATTTGTACAAAATAATCGAGAATCCAGTAAACGAAATTGTTATTTACATAATATTATTTAAAATAACGTCACACAGTAGTTTCAATATAATACTACTCAATGATTACCAAATGGCCATAAATATAAGATAATAGTAAATAAAACTGTAATGACAATAAAGTAGAACCGTAACGAAATTTCAACTAGAGAAGAAAAAAAAAAAAAAAACGAGAACCTAACCCGAGAAATAAACCCATTAAAAAATTCAAAGCTTCCATAGCATCCTCACTTCCCATCTCTCTCTTACTCACGTAGAATTACGGCCGTATCTTGTTGCACGCAACGAGAATGAAACTAGACGCTTCCATTACTATTTCATCAAATCGATTACTAATAAGGAATTTTTCTACGTCAAAATAATGCTAACGTACGCACCCACAAGTTTTTCACGCTTAATTCTTCTCGTCTAAATGGTCTTTATTTTGAAGACGATCAGAATAAGGTCAAAGTTACAATATATCCGCACAGTAAAAAACCTGTGTTAGAAACTAACACAGGTTTTTTACTGTGACCATAGTAAAAAAAATGTGATTATTTCCTAGCAAGAAAGTAGAAGTGAAATTATTCCCTATCATTTTCATATCGATGTTTTCATTTATAAAAAATCAAACTTCATTTCACTGTTCCTTGAATTTTAGCATAATTCCCTTGTCTCATTAAATTGAAGCGGATAAGCTTTATAAAATAGTAACAAACTGGAAATAGATTGGCATATTTGGATGAGGCAATCACTGGGAAGTTTATTTTGACGTATACTTTGGTAAAATATTGGAAGGATACGAAAAGTATTATTGATAATAATACGAAAAGTATTGTTGATAATAATTGTCATTGATAATGTGGTGTCGAATGAATATACTACACATTATTTCTGTGCATAAATATTGCAGTGGTGAGATAAAATGAAACTGACACAATTCGTAATGACAAAACATAATTGACAGGTTTATTAGTTACAATAAGTAATTTAAGTTCGGTAAATGTGAGCATTTCTTACTATCACAATATTCGGTGATCCTATGAATAAAAAGGAAAATCAAAAAACACAGGAAAGTCGTTAAATTCATGCATGAAATAAGCAGAAAAACGCTAAAGAAGTTTTCAAAATACATTACCCAAATATGAAACTGAAGTAAAAAGAATTGAAAATGATCAAAATCAATATAACTAATATCAGTTAATATGAAATGTGTAATGGATGGTTTGCAATGATCGATGTACACTCAGAACAGATACATTAATATGGATCCTTTCCTGTCTTCGCTTTTTACAACTATCCCTATAATATATTGCAAAATACGACGCGAAAAGTGAATTTCGAATGAACAAAAGATAAAAGATTTTTTAATAACCAAAAAATCACACATTCACGCAGTGAAATTTTACTTTATTATCGACCACTTCTGATTTTTGTTTTTCGATATACTGCAGAATGTTTAGGAAACATAATCTTTTTTAAATTTAAATCGAGGATCACAGTTTAATACAAATCCAAAAAATTAAATTTCTGTAGAATGGAAGGAAATATCACCTAAAATCACTAATCTAAATGGGACCATTTAATAGTACATCAGCGTCATTATAAAACGTTAACTTCTATGTACTAAAGGATAACAGTTTCTTTGTCAGCAGTTTTTTATAAACAAATTTACTATTCACTGAGCATAAATTACTTCACAAGCTTGTGATGTAAAAGTTAACAACAAAATAATAAAACATTCTTCAACCTATAGCAATTTCAACTGACGACATACGTTCATAAATTCAGGACGATGATTCGGTTGCAGATAACTGTAGAGACCTAGAAATTGCTATTTTGGTTAGAAAAAATAACCACTACACAATGTTGTCAGCAATATTTCGATTTTTTGGTAAATTACAGCAATGAAGCAATGATCATAAGTGTTATCATATATTCCTTTTCGAAAAGTTCTTATAACTGTGATTCAATTACTTTAACTGCTAATTATAGAATCTAAGCATAACGCGTTAAGATTTACGAAATACTGAATGATGAAGAAGAGGTAAAGCTATAAACAGTCCACTCACAAAATCAGTAGGAAAAAATTTTTAAATATTACCTTTGAAAATTTCCAAATGACTTGGCACTGTTTCCGTTTTAAATTTCGAAATCAGTGACTGGAAATTATTATCCACCGCATAATTTTTTAACGCCATTTTTAAGATGATGCGTTTGGATTTTTCAGTAGACTGAAGCTGAAATTAACCAACTACTCCTCCGAAGAATTTAATGGATGAAAATGTAAGCTTCAATATAGCGAGTCATCGGATCAGGAACCATCACCTTTATGAAGGAATTACAATATTAATTCTTCTTATATGATTTTCTTTATTAAGTACTGATTATTACCTACCAGCTTGTTGTACTCCACTGCAGATCTTTGCCAAGTATTCATCAGGTCTTCATCAGATTGCCTTGTCGATACAGTCGTTTGCTATAACTTATACATAATACGCTTAAAATGTTCGAAAAAGTTTAAAATGATTGAAGAATTTCAAACATTTTTAAAGGTTGAGAAATCTCCGACAACAATGATGCCACGAATTGCTTCCATTTCAGGTCTTAAGATAACTTGTATCCTTGTTACCTTACGACATTTATAGCAACTACACAGAACTAAAATATATATCCAGATTCCAAAATCTAAAGTAAAACACAAACTCACTTCCTCCGTCTTGCCCTCAAATGTAACCATGTTTGGACACTTGGTTCCAATCGAAAGCGAAGAATTCGGCTAAAATAATGTCGTCTCTATTATTGATGACGAACACTGTGGTTAATAAAACCCTTTATTTATTTTTTTATTTTCTTATACTGAAAGGTTTTGAAGAATCAAACTTTGAAGAATCAAACATTAAAAAATAATTACCTTTAAGCGCAATTTAGACTTTGCCTTTCTAACGATTAAGCCGCTGACTGATTGAATGCTACTTTCATCGGTATCAGCTGAATGACTAACATCGTAAAACTTATCCACTGTTTCTGTCTTTTCTTCCTAGAAAAACATTTCTTTTTCATTTTCATGAAGATCAAAAAACACCTAAATAACACGGCTAATGCAAGCAGAATTTGAATTAAAGAAGGAATGATTAAAAACAAGAATATTTTAGTACTAAGTTATTCCACTGATGGACTAACCGCAATTAATTAATGATACATAAATTATTTCAGTGGTCGCAACTATCTTCTGTTGCATCTTACTAGCGTACAAAGGATCCAAAAATTATATCAGTCCAAGAAATATTGCGAAATTTAAGTGGAAAAATAAAAGTTCTTCCAGAATGATCAGATAATAATAAGAACGGAGTGAAACATACAAATTCCTCAAAAATGCAGCTTCTTTTCGGACGTTTTGGCTCAATATCTTCGATCCCAATATTTTTTTCAAATGCTGCCACTGCTTCAGAAGAATAAATTGTATCAATATCGAAAAGTAAATTTCTGTCGTCCGACCTTTGTTTCGAGATTTCATGTCGTTTTCGAGGACAAACAATCCCGCTCGTCGTTTCCACAGTTGCTAATATCTTATTCTTGCTACACACCTGCGGACTTTCCGCTAATCAATACGATTGTATTATACTTCGTCGATCTTACATAAAAAACGCCTTTCAAGCCAGTGAAGAAAAATTCCCATAAAACTAAACCGCAAATGCTTGCCAATCGTTATATCCAAATTAAATGTACTAATCCCGATTTTGAAAAATATTAGTGTTGTTATTGTCCCCGTGATCTCTCTCTATACTGAGACATTATTGCATCATTACTGAGCAGATAAATAGAAACATGCTATCTGTGTGCCTGTAGTACAGAAATTAAATTAAAGTAGTTGTTACTCACAACTTGATAAGAGTTCTGAATTCAAGAACAGAATCAAGCATTTTCTTCCACATTATGCAGAATTGAAAAACTCTAACTTGCATATTCCTTTTTTTGAAAAATTGGTTGCATTCATTTTCAAAACAGCCGAAATTTTGATAATTTTTTAAGGAGTCACGCATCCATGAAGGAAATCGCTTTGCTGGCATCGAACAAAACCTTTAAAAATTATGCGCATTATAAATATTTAATTAGTAAAAAAAGGAAAAAACACTAAACCAATCTTAACCTTGAATCAATAAGAATGACAACACCAAAATCATCCTTGTGTCGAAGAACACGTCCGATTGACTGATTCACACCGCGAATTGCATCCACTTGATACCATTCATCAGCCGATATATTCTACAAATTATAAATTTGATAACTTGAAAAAGTGATTACCAAATTGCTAAATAGCGGAATATAAAGTCGTAGAGTAATCAAATTTTCATCTCAATTTCACTTAAAATTCATACTGCATTAGTGCAAAAATTTCTGACTCGTTAGTAATGCTTATATTTGAATCGTTTTTCTAACGACCAATTTTTTTTTAGAAATAATTTTCAACAATGCAGAAGAAGGCACTAATTTTNNTTTAGAAAGTGTAATAAAGACTGCACTGGCTTTTTTCAATTCCTCCTTTGCTATACTCATCCGCTGTTTGGTAAGAAACTGTTTCTTAAGCTCAATTCTTGGATTCGTTGTTGGGGCATATGGAATACCAACTACAATAACTCCACGACTTTCATTATCCAAGAAGTCGATTCCTTCGCTTACCTTAAAATAAATTATTGAACAAAAATTAGATTTTAGGTAAAAAAGAGTAACATAAGTAAGACCACCCAATTATTTCCATAAGCACCTAGAAAAATAAAGAAAAAAGAGGGAAAATGCTTTTTTACAAGGGAGGATGAATGGAAAGAAGAATACCGAAATGTATTCGCCTGAATTAAAAGGATGATCATACCTAAAGTAAATTCTTGACTTGATATAATCCAAACTTCAGACTAAATGAACACAAGTAATTTTCCTTTTAAAGCAAGATAGCTTTCATGCAAGTTTTAAATTAAATTACCTTAGCTCTACAAACAGCAAACAAGATAGCACCACCACCTTCTCTCACTTTTTGCCTGAATTCCAACAGCATTGTTTTCAATTTTAATTTGCATTTTGGCTCTACGAATGCCTCTTTATAGCTTGTCACTGTTTCCCACATGAGCGTTGCTCCAAATTTCGCTGTCTAAAACCAAGGCTAAAAGATAACATCGCAATTTTCAAAGCTATTTGAAAAAAGCAGTGGAGATTGACATGTAATTGCACCACTGCAAAACATTCCTGTAATATGAATTATCATAAAATCTTAATGATGATAAAGATATTAATCGTGATCCAATAAATCGCATTTAACATCATCTTGTTACGCTTGTAAACAGAATATTGAAAAGACTTTGGGAATTATCTACTACCAATTCGTTAAACAGTTATTTGAACTTCAAATTTTAAACATTTCATATCTGAAGAGATTTTGAAGATTAACACTCATTATATTTGGTGCCAAAATGTGCAAATAATGCAATTTAAAATACAAAAAAAAAAAAAAACAATTTAAAAAACAAAAAAAAAAAAACACTTTGAAACCAAACCTTCCAGAATTTTAGGCATGAATTCATGACAACATAAGACGAGAAGAATACCAAAATCCCATTCGGAATGATTTGACATGCGTTTATAATAACCTCCCCAACTCCATAGATATATCCTGCACTGCTCCTAACAGTAAATTAATTATTCGATTTCGAATAACAAAGAGAAAAAGGATAAGAAAACACCAGAAAAAAAGAAAATTTTTAAACTGAAGTGAAGTATTGAATAAATCCAGTAATTTTGGGGATTTTAACTTTATATATTAAAAAAAATTAAGAGAATAACTTTATAACTCGATGGGTTAAATACTGAAATGACTGTTCTCAATCAGCAAATTCACTTTAGGGTTCCATTTACAACTGTTATAAAAATGATGCACCGTTTGTGAAAAGTGCCGCAAAGATCAATTCCACCTTGACTACAACGAATACGTGCACCCAAAATTTGATCCGCGTTGGCAGCATGTTGATTTTCCAGTGTTATAGGAATGCTTATACCAAGACTACTAACATAGGAATCCAACGGTGATAATGTACCACTCGTCACAATCATTGAACGCACACCACATGAATGAAGATACCTCAAAATATAATTTAATTAATGAAATAAAAAACATATTTCTGTATGATAACTTTCAAAACCAGAAAACATCAATGCTTTCATTGCAGTATATCTGAGCTGTCATTTGAATATATATGGACTCATCATTGTATATTAATTCAAATATGGATTTCCAAGATAACCAGGATGAAAGGCATGACTAACCACATTGCGACTGACGGTGAAAAGCACCAGTAATTCAGCGTTATTACTGAACCATGTTGTGTGACATAAAGCTGAAATGAATATAAAGATAGACTGAAGGCTTCCAAAAACTTTGACATTTCAGGCTTAGTGGAAAAAAAGCATCAGCAATTAAAAAGCATCATACACGATACTGGATATATATACTAGTAACTCTAACTACGCAATGCCATATGACAACAGCACATATTTATGAAAATACCACTACTTAAAAATCTTAATACTAACATACTGAACTATTTCAAGTTTATTAAATGATAAAGACTTATCACAATCACCACAAAACTTGCTTGAAAATATTTCGCACTACTACTCTCTGCATCCTTTCTGCTCACATTTTCCTTTACATACAATAAATTATCCATTCCCGATAATGAAGCATGCTTATTGGCGTAAACAGTGGAAATAAACGATGAAAATTCTTGCAGATAAACTCCTTTATCGATAAAGTGCTCATCAGCTGACTCATTTTGAGCTATAAATTTAATTTAAGTTATAAAGATTATAAATCTGAAACGATGATAAAGTGAGGATGCAGCGATTTTTCGTCGCTCAGTTTTTTTCTTACACTAATACGGCATTTTTGATATTGAATGCTACAAATAAATGACTATCGAAGGAACGTAACGAAAGTCTAAACCGTCATTTTTTATCGTGAAGCCACGTAGGAACAAATAAAGACAATATACCTTTCGCTGTAAGATACTGTCCTATTTTATCAATAGTCGATGATAATGCTCCTGTCATATCCTTTCGAAATCCCGCTTTCGATAACAGTTCAATCATTTTTTCACCTGAATAAACTTTACCATCAATCCCAAGCACTTTCTCACCACCATCTTTCATGCAATCGTCCATAGATTCCTCAAGCTGATGTAAAGATGCTGAAATGTCAATTCTTTTTAAATATACCATAAATTGGTAGTTTTTAAAAAGTCAGATCCAAGAATAACCTATAGAGTCAACTTAGAACAGAATTTTAAATGAAAACTACTGACCAAATATTCATAGCATAATTTAAGTCAACATCGTGAAATTAGACCGTAAAACAAGGTTTAAATTAGTTCGAAAATTGAAATGAAGAGAACTACTCTGCATCTAAATTTATGGTTACCAAACTATCCTTACCAAGTAAATAAGCAACATCGTTTTTCTCAACACTCATTTCATTTCTTTCTTGAATTTCAGTACCAAATGGCACAACTGTATTATCCTGCAAAAATGTCTACAGAAATTATTGTACACATCTTAACACTGTCATAGTTGTTTTATTTAATTTATGTCTAAAGAGATAAGAGACGCCGCCTTTAAGGAATTAGATTGATATGAAAACAGAAATAATCAAAAAAAAAGATGCAAATCTGTCTCGAATAAGTGTTTGGACTGCTAATTAACCACTGATGACTTCCAAAATAAAATTATGAGTGAGAAAGGAGAAAAGATAAATGTCAAATAAAGCTGTTGCATACCATCCTTGTTCGTATTTCCTCCTCATCATTGATTATCATTTCCAGAACTCTCTTTGCCTCTCTTATACAAGCGCTTATTTGAGTAGTTGACAATGATACAGATGTCGATTCTTCACAAATTGACTCCTTAACAACAGTTTTCAACTATAATTGAAAATATCATTTCAAAAATGACCAAGTCTACTGCAACTCCCACTCAACGTTATCAATATTATTTTTTCTAGTTAATTTTCAAAATATTCAAGTTTTGAAACCGAACTAAAAATATTCATTAAATCAATAGTTACCAAATTGTGTGCCTCATCAAAAATAACAATATTCCCTTTCAGTTCAATGTTATACTTATGCCGTAGACAAGGGTCAACGATATAATTATAGGGCAGAAGAATAAGATCTGCATTTTCATACATCGTACGATTCCGAAAATAGGGACAATACCTGAAATGCAAATCTATTTCTAAAACATGAGAGGTGTAGCTAAGATGAATGAAATAAATTTTAATCCAATCTAATCGGTATGTTTTTGCATCAGTCCATAAGCGAATTGAAATAAAATTTCAGGTCAAACGAAAACCTATGTTTCTGAGATATGCTGATGACATCTTCGATATCTGGAACCAATCCATCTTCATTATACAACAAATCCAGTGTTGAGGGAACAGCTTCTTAAATAAAATTTTTTCAAGCAAGTGATTCGAAATGAATAAACAGAAAGGTCTAAAATAAAATAAATATATAATAGCTTACAGTAATTTAAATTTTAAAAATAGTAAACTACAAAAATCAAATTTTTGCAAACAATCCGAAGTGAATTGAAAAAAAAAACAATATCATAAGAGCCCTTATATATATGCACAGAGTTATGTTCAAGTAGATATGGGCTTATTTTTGTATGGAATATTTATAGTCACGGTAAAGAAAAGACATGTAATGTTCTGAAAACTCTGCATTTATTTATAAAATTGAACAATCTAGGGAGGAAAGCAAAAGAAAGAAGAGAAACGTACTTTCGTAGGAATTATAAAATATACATCGATGTTTGCTTATCAAATTTCTACACATCAGTGATTTTACATGACTATTACTCTCTCTCATTACTTTGTCATTGATACAAAGTATATCACGTGAGGCCAACGTTACAGTCTTAATGCTGAAAATATCACAAGAAATTTGGGATCTTTTTTTTGTTTACCTGAAAGAGGGATATTGCGAATCGAGAATATGAAAGAGAAAACTAACAATGGACAAGTGTCGAAGGCAGCGTGGCAAAGAAAGGGTATGAGCTCCTGATAATCAAAAAAATAATGATAATTTTAAATCATCATTTTACATGCAAAATGGAAATTCTAAAAGAAAACTATTGTAAACAGTAGACACTTAAAATTTGGGATTTAAATTATCCAGTAAGTGAAAGTCAAATTCATCAACAAAATATAGAAAAACTTACTCCTTGTAGGTAGTTTTGTTCAGTTCGCGCACTACTTGGATCAGCTGACTATGTGTTCGGGAAGCATAAAGGATTCTTGGATAGAGTGATCTGGAAGACGTACCTGTCAATAAAATTATTCTTTAAACAGTTTCCAAAATTATGTAGTCGAACAAATTGGCTCACCAATAAGTCATTCAAAACTTCAAATGAAATATAAGTACTTTTAAGAGGACAAATTACGTAATTTATTCATTTCTCGGAAGAAAAACGAAAGTATTGATAATCAATTATTGAAGTATTGATAATTAGAGCACAGAATAAAGCATGAGGAGTTACAATAAATTAATATTTAACTATATGAATGGTATTTTCTGAAACAATAACGCTGTTCCAATACAAGAATTATTCTGGAAAAAACTATGAAATAAGATTAGAACAGCAACCTTGTATTTCTTGTGCGGTACCCATTTGAGATATTTTTGATTTGCAATCTTTCACGTAAGCAATGGTGGCACACAGCAAACACAATGTTTTTCCAGTTCCAGTTGGCGATTCTAATGCTGCATTCTGTCCCTGAAAAATGATAAGCTCTTAATACTGCTGTCTCACAATCATTGTAAGTGAAAATCTAAATGCTAAAAATGAAATCTATTTTCAATCTTTATCACCTAAAACAAGTATTAATATCTTAGAAGATTTTTGAAACAGCGAAGCTTATCGAAAACCACCAAAAACTGCTAGAAATGTTATCGACAATTGGCAACCCATTTTTATCTTTAAAACAAAAACTGGAAAAAATACCAAATCTAGAAACAACAACTTTCTCAATTTTGATAATCAAAGGAACAAAACCTGTCTAAGCATCCTGGTATCATATGTATCATTTAAACTTCAATATCTCAAATTACATTACCTAAATCTAATTGACAACATGTCTATGGCTAGAAATATAATTAGTTTTAATTTGAATTGATTTTTAGAGAATGAATGATACAAATTGACATTTTGAAAAGACATCACATTTGAGATTTGCTAAGCAACCATCTATCACTGCATGACAGAGGAAAGCTTGCTTGCTTTAACTACACATGCTGATAAACTTCTAATGATGTATCCGTCATTAAATATTACGAAATGATATCAATTATTTAATAAGAAATTATTCACCACCATTTAATCATAATTACTAAAAATAATAGCATACCATCTGCAATGCTTCTAAAACTTTCTCCATAAATTTAATTTGGCATTTGTATGGTTCGAATGGAAATTCAACGGTAAATTTGCCAATTTGTATTGTATGCATTAGTCGAATAAAATATTTCAGGAAATATTGTATCAAATCTAAAATAAATGATATAATAATTGATTATGCGGCCAGTAAAGTAATTAGAAAAAAAATGATATCAATTCGCGGCTTCGATCTATTAAGCTCTTTATTTTCAAATTGTTAAGAATTCGATACGATTATAATCACTGTTATCTGCAGGATCTACAACTTCTTATTAAGGAACCGTATAAATGATTAATGTAAATTTCATTTTCGACTAGTAATACAGTTTTTCAGTGATAAGAAGTTGGTTTACTGATAGCAACAATTTAACGTAATCAGTTGTTGATTCGTTTGTGCAGGAATTATGATCAAACGGGTCACAGCTGAATAATACAAGCAAGTTAACCTTGATCAATCATCACTTTCTGTATCGCATATCGCTGATATCGTCAATCTGGTAAGTTTTTAGCTATTGCATTATTTCTTTTTCCTTTCGGCAATCTTTTAACTTCCAAATTAACTATGCTGTTTGTAAAAAAAAGTGTATCACCTGGCATACCTGCCATATTTTTCATCATCAGCACTCTATCACTTCTAAAACCCATTTACGGCAGCAAAAATTTTTCCTGTATTTTCTTTTGTTTTTTTATTCCCCAATTATAAATTACTTACATCTCAATTTCTGATAAGCCTCCAGGTCTTTTCTTACCTTAGAAAAAAGAAAACTTTCCCTTGTATTAAATTGAAACGAAGAAACAAAACAGCCGCCAAGAAGTAACAAATTGGAAATGGATAATTGGTAAGATTAGTAAAAAAATAAAATGCAACAATCAATTTAGTCAATTCTCCACTTTTACCCAAGCTTCCTTCAACAAAACAGCCTAAAATTGCCTCATCAACATACCAAAGAAACGAATTTACCCCCTATCTCATATTTCATTGTTTCAAATTTTAAATTAAATTTCAGTATCCAATGAAAACTTCCCATCCCATATGGAAAATCTTTCGTTTTCCAATTGAAAAGTGATTCGCGTTTGGTAGAATAACTTTTTTAACAACTTAAATGGACAGTGAAGTAAAGCTGATTTATAATAATTTAGTTTATTAATTTATACGAATATTACAATTACTCAGCAATTATTTAGCTACTATATTGCAAAAAATCATTACATTCTTACAAAATACTGGTAATATTCATATAAAATCATTTATTCATATAAATGGTTTTAAATGAATATAGTAAAACAAGTTCAATAGAATATAATTTAATAATATGAATGTATTTGAGTAATATCAAAGAAATCTGGCAGCACTCAAGGATAGGTTCAAATTGTCATTAATTAATCGAGAGAGGATAAATGTGCAACAGAATAAAATATAATTCCAAAAAAACTGATTTGTCGATGAGTTTTTTTGCGACCAGTAAAAAAAACAACAATTGAATTCCAATAAATCAATTTTGCTTAAATTCTTTTTTAATTCAATTTTTGATCAAATCACATGCATATTCTCATTAATTGATACTGCTGAAATATATTATCGTTACTATTATTTTTCTCAATAACAGAGAGGAAAAAAAAAACTAAACAGAAGTGAAACTTCTGCAGGATCATTGGCCAGAACTTGATGACCAAAATTGCTTATTTGCGGTAACTGTCATGGTATAAATGAATGTTTTCGACTCTTCCGATAGATATGATGCAAATGCTACTGCAGCTTCTACCCAAGATCGCAATGGTATGGTAACCTTCATTTCGTTTAATTTGATTGTTAGGGTCTGAAAAAGTAAAAAAAAAAAAGAATAATAACTAAAATGAACTGATAATTTTAAACACATTATGATATTATTCAATAAGATATAGACACCTCGCAAAATATGTATGAATAACTGAACATACATAAGATTACACAAAACGATCAGCTAGATATTTCAAGACTGTGCATCAGAATCAGTTCCTGTCTAATAATTTTAAGCCTCCAATACTGTCTAGTTAATCTATTTTGTAATTATTTTCCATTTCCAACTAGCAAAATTTAAGGTTGTAAAAATGTCAAATGAAATATTATAATTATGTCACTACTTTTCCTTTTTTTTGCAAAAATTAAGATTACGAAAATGAAACCTATGAGACGAAAATATTAATTATTATAATTATGCTCATTCTACAGAGACTAATTAATGCGATTATACTTGTGCAGTTTGTAAAACTTTCTGAAAAATAAAAAAAATTAAAGTATAATTTCCAAAAAAAAAGCTCGAAAAGTGTAAATGTTATTTATGGCTCGTGAAACCTAATTATTTGTTCGACTTTTTTTTTTTTGAATATTCTACCAGAAACTTTCTACTATTAATTTTTAATTTACACTATTTTTTTCTTTCCTTTTTACAACATCTACTTTCATAAAATCTTTTTGTAACTTCAATTAAATTCGAAATTAGACCTGAAGAAAAAAATTTACTATTGAATTTCAAAAACTTTTTTTTCTTTTATAATTCCATTATTAAAATAAGCCAACATAAATTAAAATAAATTAAAAGCAAAAAACTAAAAAATGACATACCTTTTCATATTTAGTTCCATTAACATGACTGATAACCACATCATTGTGAACAATAAAGCCACCCTTTCTACGGCTTTTTCTAGTGTTGTTGGTAATCAGCGTACTAATTGTTACCTTATCAGGTATATAATCATAAGTGAAAAATTTCACGGTTCGACTTAATCCCAAAGGACGTAACACCTTATATAACTGCAAAAAATAAGATTAGAAATTTGAAACAGTGAAGTTAAAATAGTTGCAAAAAAATAAAAAGATAAAAAGATTTTAAACAATAAAATTTAAAGGGTAATTTAATTCAGCGTATAATGGAAATAAAATTTATTAAATAAAAAACTCTGTCGTATTTTTATTATCAGTTCATTTATAAATTAATAAAGGAAAAATATTGAAAATATTTATAGACTGATCATTTTATTAGCTTTTCTTGCCGAATTGTAATTCCAGTAATTTGTTATAAAATGGATAAGTACACAGCAGAGATCAATAAATGGCTTAAATTTTAGAAAAGAAATAGTTACTAATTAAACTTTTTTTTTTCGATTAATAACAAAACAAAATTCTATAATTTTCCCATCAATAGCGATTATTTCTATTTCTCTATGATGTTTTGTATGTAATTGCTCTAAAATGATTAAATGATATAATTTAAAATTTTGAAAAAGAAAAAAGCTAAGCCAAAATACTTGAAATTTCTCCTACTTTTAAAGCGTAAATAGTTCCTAATGATTAATTATCCCAAACAAAATAGCTTTCATTATTTGTAATAATAATTTGATTTAAATTAAATTTCAAAATTACAAACCGCTTCGTCAACCGCTTTATGCAAATTTTTCATCGCTTCCTCAGGTGTTTTTGGTTGTTTGGGATGTCGAAATGATGCCGAATCATTAACTAGAAGAAGAACTTCCTCTGCAGAAGAGGATCTTGCTGTTGTACATCGCGGTTTTGACGGTTTTTTGACCGGTTTTTTTGTTGTTGGCCTTTCTACTTCCTTTGTTATTACTGGTTTTGGTTTGGTTACTATTGGTTTTTTTGTTGTTACTGGTGCCGGCTTTTTTTTTGTTGTCAATATTTCCTCTGGTCTTGGTGGTGGTTTTGGTGGTACACTACTACCATCTTCAGTTGACACATGATCACCGGATCCAGACTCAGATCGACGATCAGACGTTGATCCAGGATTGCTATCACGGTTGTCATGAATACCATTACAAATCCAAGGATATAGACGACAGTTCTTCGAATCCCGATGTTGTTGTAGGTTCTGGTATAGTCGTATTTCACTCACATCCGTAAGAAACAGTCCCCTCTCTTTACTAGGACAACATTATTGAAAATTCAAATGAAAATAAGCACAAATGTACCGCTAAACGGAATAAATAATAACAAAACTATTAATTAGCTTTATTGACTGATTCATAATTTCATTGAAAAATGATAAAAGCAAGAGTGGTAATTTTGAACTGAATTTAAATTTGATATCAACAAAATTATTCTCGCAATATTTGCTATTATTTAAGAAATTAAAACTTGAAAAAGCATTAAAAAAAATGTAACAAAATGCATACCAAGTTCCGGTGAACAACAATACAATACTGAAAAAATGGAAAAAAGAATTGCAATGTGGCCAAACATCACTG
>PQVD01001426.1:2090-13435 GCA_003012265.1 Setaria equina
GCTGATTTCAGAAGGTTTCTTTTTTTTTTAGAAGAAAAAAGTAAAGAAAAAGACTGAAAAAGTAGTCAATCGTAAGAAAAATGAGGCGATAAAGCGACGAATGGAAGAAAAGGAAGCTAAAACATCAAGAACTAAACGAAAAAAGCTAATGAAAATAATGGAGAGAAAGAAAACAAAGGAATCGGTAAGGATTTCGTTGTTTAATTTAATATAAAATCTAATAAAATTGCTTTCAGTTTTTTTTTCGGAGTTCTTCATATTCAAATAACTTTTCTTTGGAAGGTTTTTTTTTCGTTTGTTCCTGTGAGAAATTTAACTGTTTTAGAAATTTAACTTTTTGCAGAAGGAATCACTTTTGGAAAGTTTGATGGAATATCAGCTGCCCACCGGAATGATAAATAAACTTATAGCAGAAGTTCATCCGAAAAAGGCTGAAAAGTATGAAATTTGCTGAGCTTTTTTTCTTTTAAAAGTCATACCACATATGTTTTCAGACTCAGTAGAATTCTTCATATCTTTTAGGTCAGAGGAAGATTTCGCTCAAAAAAAGTTGTCAAGTCTAGCTGGACGTGAATTTATTCCATTAGCTGAAATAAAGAAACAACCGGTGCAAGAAAATTATTATGAAACAGGAAGTGAAAGTGGAAATGAAAGTGAAGATATAATTCCTACGGAAGAGGTTATCTTCGTGTAGTTAATATAATAGTCTTCTATTTTCTTCATTGTAGTTGGTATATTTATTGTTTGACGTTCTGTAGCATAACTTTACTAGAAATGCCAAATTTTTGCTTTCATGATTGGATTTTTTTAGCTGACAGCAGTGGAAGGAGAGTCTTCGAATATTATGACCAACGATACTGATAAGGGAGAACAAGTTGGCGATAATATTGATGGGAGAATGGAAAAGTTAATTAATCAATCGGAGCCATCATCTTTTATTAGCGAAACTACCGATAGTGATGAGAGGAAGTCAAACAGCAAATATAATGAAACATTGGATTTATTAGGTGCTTTTGTTTTCTGATTAATAACGAAAGGTTTTTTTTTAAGTTCACTTTAAGAAAATTTAGAATCTCAAATCCATCAAATTCCAGCTGTTAATTTATATTTTCTAATTTAAACTTATAGAACCGAGCACTTCGGAGCCCGATGTTGCCAATCTACCTGTTAAGATGCCATCAATCAAAAAAATACCGGCGTCGGTTGCACAGAAAAACAAATTTGTTCCTGTTCATCGGAGTGAAAGTATTGAAGCACAGCGGTCAAAGCTGCCCATATATGCCGAAGAACAGAGCATTATGGAAGCTATAAATGACAATTGTGTATGTAATTTGCATCGAAGAACAAAGATAATTGAACAAGATAAAATAATGGAGAGTTAGGGAAGTTCACAGGCTGTTAAAAATTTCAGTGTTCGTGAATAATTTGTTATACTAAAAACTTATAGAAGTAAAAAATTTGCAAATTAAGAAATTTTACTTTAGGCAGTGCTAATCTGTGGTGAGACCGGTTCTGGCAAAACAACTCAATTGCCTCAATTTTTATATGAAGCCGGTTATGCCCGCGACGGTAAACTGATTGGAATAACTGAACCTCGGCGCGTAGCTGCCATAAGTATGGCAGCAAGGGTAGCACATGAAATGAATCTACCAAACGCCGTTTCATATCAAGTATAATTTGCCAGTTTCATCTAGATTATATCATGTGGTTTTTAAAATATGGAAAAAGGAGTTAAAATGCATTTATCTGTCGTTTTATCAGCTGTAGGTAGGAAATGTAGATTGCCGAGTTGCCTGCCTAACAGTAAAGCAATTCGAATTTCAGAATGCTGTTGTAAACTTTTTTTTGCTCTCTACGCTGATTAAAATCATATGCTGACTAATTATTTTTGAAATAGAAAATCAGTTTTGATGAGGTATGTGTGTCTTGGGCAGAGGAAAAGTTGGTTGGAGATTTGCAACTGATGAAAAGTAGTTGGATGATTTTTTTTTTAGATAAAATATGAAGGTAGTCGATCAGCCGAAACATCCATTTTATTTATGACGGATGGTGTCTTAATGAAAGAAATGCAAAAAGATGTGATGCTTTCCGCGTATTCTGTTATTATCATCGGTTGGCTATTATTCAAATGATTGGAAAATTTTTGAACTAAAAAAAAATGCTCCATTCCTAATTGTTTAATTTCTGTTCGATGTTGTTATATTCCTGTAGGACGAAGCGCATGAAAGTTTATTTTTTTTTAAGACGAAGCACATGAAAGATCAATGTATAGTGATGTACTCATTGGATTGTTAACACGAATAGCACCGTACCGCTTTCGTACAGGCTCACCATTGAAACTTATTATCATGAGCGCAACTTTACGTCTGGATGATTTTAAACATAAAAGGTACTGCAAAGTTTCATTTGCGTCATTACTTTTATCAGAAATTTCACCCTTTCTGGAAATACGGAATATTGAATTATATTGAATTTTTCCGAATTTTATCCAGTTCTTATTTCAGACTCTTTCCTGTCTCGGCACCACCTGTTTTGAGCATTGGTGCAAGGCAATATCCAGTATCCATTCATTTTGAAAAGCGGACTCCAGAAAATTATCTCACTGCAGCGTTCAATAAAATATGCCAAATTCATGAACATAAGGGCCCCGGAACAATATTGGTTTTCCTTTCTGGGAGATTGGAGGTATGGATTCTAGTACTCCAAAAAGAATACAGGCTATGTCTCAAACTACTTTTGCTTTATTTTGGTCACCTCAACATGAAATTGATTAATTATAGTGATTGATTTATGTTGTTGCAGGTTATGACACTGTTAAAATGGCTTGTAGAACGCTATGCAATCAGGTATCTTTCTATAAAAAGAAGATATTCTTATCAGATCTACACTGTTAGCTAAACAGTGGCTATTTTTATTTTTGCGGTTCAGAGAAAATTGGAAAATATTTGGTTGGAATGCATCACTAAAATCCTTAGACAATGATTAATGATATTAAGGCAGAAAAGCTGTACAAAAAAAGGAAGAAAAACTGGAGGGAAGAATTTAAAAAAGAATCAACAGGATGAGGAGAAAATGATTTTGGAAAAATCGGAAACAATCGAAATGTCTGCGGATGAAGAATTACCTGACGATAGATTCGCCGATGGTGATAATTTGGATTGTGGCTATTCCGATTCTGAAACAAATGAAGCGGCAAGTTATGCTGATGCTTCAAAAAATTCTATAAAACAGTGGGCGAAATTTTATTCCTGATCATCTTGTATAGTAACTTTGCACTTGTAGTGATTGGTCTTTCGTTTCGCTTCAGGATTTTCGTCTTGAGGCTCCACGTCAACGAAATTCATCGGCGGTTCCCCTTTTCTGCCTACCACTATATTCAATGCTTTCCAGTAAAAAACAGCACCGGATATTTGAGCCAGTTCCAGATGGATGTCGGTTAGTTCTTGATTTGGATTTCTATTTTCACGTAACCGACAGATCTAAAGTTGTAAAATTTTTCCTACTTATTCATTTTTCTCTTTAAATTTGGCCCATATTAATTTGAACTTTGCAGGATGTGCGTAATTGCAACAAACGTAGCAGAAACGTCATTAACTATTCCAGCAGTGAGATATGTTGTCGATAGTGGTCGAGAAAAGAGACGCTACTATGATCCCGTAACTGGTGTTTCACAGTTTCTTGTAAATTGGATTTCGCAGGCGTCAGCTGATCAGAGAGCAGGGCGTGCTGGGCGTGTTCAGCCTGGTGAAGTTCATAGGTACTATTGCGTGAGTTCGATTCTTTGAAAACTTCTGAATTAATGTTATTGCCACTTTATCGCAATTCGGTCGCTGTCTAGTAACAAAAGACACAAGATATGTAGTTCTGAAGTGATTAGGATGTTTATTGTAACGGTTTATGATGTACATTACCTGTTTTACCTGCTGAAACGGACAAATCATGAAGTCTGAGAATCCGTGGGTGTTGACTTCGAGTTTTGGTGAGCTCCACTATTGACTGAAGTGTTAATGAATAAAGAATAAATACTTTGTTTTACCATTGAAGTCAAAGAATTAGTTCTGAATTAATGTTGTTGAAAAGTACTCTTTCGTCATATCAAAATCATTGTTCATATCTTGGGAAATTATTTTTTACCAAATTTCATTTCAGGTTATACTCCTCAGCAGTTTATTGTGATTTCGAGAAATTTAGTCCACCAGAAATATTGACCAAACCAGTTGACCAACTTGTTCTTCATTTGAAATCCATGAATATTGTCAAGGTTATCACTTTGAGTTGAACAGTTCTTTTAAAAATTGTTAGTATACAGAAATCATCTATTAATTTATATTTAAGGTTGCTAATTTCCCTTTTCCAACTCCACCTGATCAAGATTCACTGGAAGAAGCTGAAAAGCGATTGATGCGTCTGGGAGCTTTGGAAGTCACCGTGAAGAAAAGTGTGGTTAGTTTATGAGATTCAGTCAATGTTTTCTAAACAATCTTGTTTTTTACTATTAATTTTATTAAAAAATATAATTCACTTTATTTCTGTCGAGTTATTAAGGCGTGTTAACAGCACCCTTTTTCTATTTTGCTAAAGCCATTGGTCCTATAATTCTGGTAATGATAAATACCTACTCGTCATTTATTTAAGTCTTTGCCACTGATTTTTGACCGTATACAGATGTTATTTTAGAAGGAAGCACGAATTAGCTCACTTGGAAAAACGTTATCTATCTTTCCATTGGCACCAGCCTTTGCGAAAATACTTGTAATGGCAAATCAGCATACTCTAATGCCTCATGCTTGTTTTTTAGTTGCTGCATTATCAGTTCGAGAACCTCTTATTCCTCTTTATTCATTAAGGTCAGTTTATTAACTAAACTCTAGAACATAGATAGTTGCAGTTGGATATCCAGATATTCTATATTTTATTGGAAGTTTGTCGTTTTAGGGGTGAAAATGTTGAGGAAACCCAGAGTTTGATGCTTGAGGCATTGAAACAAAGGCGATCATGGTGTCCACCGGGACAGGCGCGTAATTTCGGTGATCTCACCGTTCTCTTGCGAGCTATTTTAAATGCTGAAGCAGCAAAAGTTAGTAATTTATGAGGTTGAAAATAATTTGCAATGAATATGGTGTGTTGATTCTCAATATGTTAGTGCTAAATATAAACAGTGAATATTTTCGAGATTTCACATCGAAAAACATTTTCCAGGGATCTGAAGAGGTCTGTCATCGATTAGGAGTGCGTCATAAAGCGCTTATTGAAATTAGGAAATTGCGTGAGCAGTTGACCAAAATTATTAATTCAAAGTGCGCACAAGATGAACCAGTTGTGATGAAGTCAGATATGAAGCCACCCACTGATGAACAAATGCTATTGCTGAGGTCAGTATCATCGGTTTTCTTTTTTTTGGTTTTTTAAATTACTGCAGAAAAAAAAATAGTTTTAATCGTTTTGCTGTATAAATTTTTTTGCTTTAGGCAGATTGTAACCGCCTCACTTACGGACAATATAGCAAGAAGAGTAGATCCATTAGGAGTTGAAAATGAAAATGTACCTAAAGGTGCTTATCAGTCTCAAAAGTTGAAGGTTTGCCATTCTTTCGTATCATATTACTGCCATTCAAGAACTTAGCGCGTAAAACTTTGAAAGTATTTTTCTAATACGAATAAGCCATTTATTTACAGGATTACATTTATATCGATCCAAGTTCTATGTTATTCAAAGATGAACCAGATTGGGTGCTCTATCAAGAAATCATTGAGGTTCACTATCAAATTTACATTCCTGAAAGGAAGAATGTTATGCGAAATTAGCAAAATTAGACAACCGAAAGTTTCTTCGAATCATAATCTACTTTATCTTGAATTGATAATTGATTTGACCCACTGTTTTGTGTTCAGCTAGTTTAATTTGTAGCGGAAAGAGAAGAAATATATGCAGAACGTAATTTGTGTTGAGGAAAGTTGGTTGCCTCGTTTAGCAAGAACTTATTGCCATTTCAAGCCAGTTAAAGAAACTGAGCCACGGTAAATAAACTATTTCTTGAACAAATGATATATTTTTGAAGTGATTTGATAAGTTGCGGAATTTTTGAAAGCAGATTTAAATATTAAGATTAAAATATTTCTAATTTTTAGCTATGATCGAACTACAGATGCAGTTGTCATTTCTATGGATGGATCATTTAGCGATATGCACTGGCCTTTAGGCAAAGTTGAACAACCATTACCATGTAATATTAATCTATATCGTTACTTTGCTCAATTCTTCCTCGATGGTTCAGTCTGTCCACCCTTAGCAGCTTATGCTGACAAGCTTCTACTCTCACCAAGCACAATGACGAAACCATGGGCCAAATTGCAGCTGCGGACCGAGAAACTGCTGAATGCATTAATCGAATATGAGGTAACAGCATTAACTTCAAATTTAATTGAAAAATCAAGCTTTTACTAGGTTTTGCAAGCTCTCCCATAGATCATTTTTCAGGTAACTAGTCGAGTTCGTTTATTAGAAGTTTGGAAAGGTAAAAGTGAATATCTTCTGGATGTATATCTTGATTGGCTTCCGCAATGCTTACACGAAAAAGTCCAAATGAATTGGCCGCCAAACTCATGATTAATTTTGAAAAGCTCAAGTTAACCTATTAATATAAGATGGTGTAGTATGTGGATGTAATCCGGATATTATTTATGACTTCTTGTTTACCTTCGAAAAGATTAGAAAATAGAACTTATTTTTTATTTACCTCAATTTCTTCATATTTAGATCAATGATATTTTAGTTGGGGCCAGTAATGTCTGCGTAGCTCAATAATTTAACTAGCAATTAAACATCTCCATATGACGGTGGATTAATTGGAACTTAGAGAATCTTTTACTGTTGCCACTGTACATATATGATTATAATTTTTGTTATGTTTGTTATAAAATAAAGACATTGTGAATTTGTTGTAGAAATTTTTTTAAATCAGATTTTCTAATTTTGATATCGTTTACATAAGAAGGATGTGGCATTATTTGGTTACCTCATTTATTATCGCAAGCGCTGTTAATTCGAATGAAGATGAAAACTGCTAAATATTAATACAAAGAATTACAAATTCTTATATACTGGAAGTATTTTTCTAACGAAGTTTGCTTTACTTCGTATGCCTATATATGAATAAATATCCGGCGAATTAGTTAAATTGAAAACTCGTACAAGATTTCAAGAGTGTTAAAAATTATGTGAAATTCCTGTGAAGAGGTTAATCTCCGGATCGAAGTATTTGAGTGGTTCTTATGCAAATTTTTAAATATTAATTTCTTTGCTACAACCTCGAAATTTGTTGCAATTTCAGGCAATGGCTGCATTGCAGCTGAAACAGTTTGATGTTGATAGAGATACTGATAGTTGGATCAGCACTTGGAGGCTTGCTGTAGAAATATTGGACGATATTCTAAGTTTACCAGAATCGGCTTTGAAGATCAGATTGTCAAATGATCAACAGATTTTGGAGCTTATTGACAACTTCCTTGACATTTTTCCAAAGTATTTTATTATTTCATCTATATATATATATATATATATATATATATATATGTAGAATTTCGATAAATTTGTTTCCGAATTCATTTTTCCAAATTTTAGTCGATTTTTATAGAATCTTCTGATGAACAATTCCAGAACTTGGCGAAAGGATGAAGTATTAACCATGGCACTGGACGGAAATCTGAAAACGAATCGTAGAGAAGAGATTCGAACAGTAATTATTAAAATGTATACAAAAATATTGGCTCTTTTCATGAGATTTGCTAAAGAGGTACAGTTCCATAGTTTCCTAATTTTCTTCCACTTTTCCTAGAATTTTTAATTAAATTACAGATTGAATAATTATTTGTTGGTTTTTTTTTCCAGAAGTGGTACTAAGTGGTGTAATATCAAAAATAATATTAATTAACTGGTGAATATCTAATTTCCCTAAACGTAAAGTTGCACCAATTTTAGCTTTCGATTGATTATAGTGTTTATTATTTTAATAATTTTATTCATCCAAAGTTTTAGAAGAATAGAAAGTCAATTTTCAGTTAGGAGATAAATATAGTAATGAAAGAAATAACTTCTTCGACTTGAATCGATTATTCCGCGTGGTTGCAGTATTTAAAGCATCAAATCAAAATGCTATCGAAAGTATCATCACAGAAGCATTCAGAACAAGGCAATTCACAGAACAGGATGTTAGGATATTTATGAAAACTATGGAACAGGTCATATTTCTAAGCTTTTTCCTATTTTATTAGAGTTCTAATGAAAATTTAATAATTTTTCTGAAAATATTTTGCTTTTTTATTTTGTTTCATTTTTTGCTTTTCACTACTTTTCAATATAAAATATTAATTGATTTCGTTTTCCTGATTCCTGGTTATTTTGATAAAAACTGAGTAACTTCACCGTAACACAATTCAAAGGACTCAAAAGAGAAAATGCTATTGTTACTGAAAATGTAAAATGTTATTTTTACTTTTTTCAAATACTTGTCAAAGTTCGAAATTCAAAAAATTCTTGCGAATCATTTATTTTATAAATATCATCACAACTGCGAAATATTCTAAAATAAAGAAATCTGTTGTAAACAAATTATTCATATTTTAGTACATAGGCAAAAATTTAGCGCCAGCTATCATTATTTGAATTTATCATTGTCGAAATCTAGTTACAAATCCAGTTACTTGCAAAGCTGATTAAATCGATATGGAACCAAATATTTTTATTTTAGGAGTTAATTAATTACAATAGTAACGGTGTTTCATTTTCGAAAATCAGTTTTAATGAAGTGGAAGCATTTTTGGAAAAGTGTTTGATAGATTTTGAAGGATTAGTCGCTATTTCACCAATATTATTTAATAAACATATACCACAAAAAGTTTTATGTGAATTTTCAACGAGGTATATTTTTTACTAGCATATATCATTATTACTTATTATATTCATTTCACTGAGATGTTCCGTTTCAAAATGCAGTTTAATAAATTCTCAGTCTTGTTTTTCTAATTTAAAAATTTTTAAATGCATCGATTAGTTATAAATTTGAAGAACAATTTTTCATGCAAGAGAATATCAATATGATAATTTAGCTTAGCTATTTTTGTGGATCATTTGGAGGAGCATTATGACATGGATCAGCTAATAAATATGTCAGCAGACTTGCGAGAATTATTTAGGTAAACTCATACTTGTTGTATGCCTAATTTGGAAACTGAAGTAAAGTAAATTGAACATCTGATAGTAAATTCAGTTCCAGAAATTTCTTTTTAGTTGTCGGTTATTATTTTACATAAAATATTCTCTTACTTAAAATTTCCATGACTTTATAAATATATTTTTCATGTAAAATTTCAGAATATTGTTAACCTTGGCAGATAGCGTAATAGCTTCGGCATATGCTGTTTTCCATTCTATAATTAACTGTCTTACTTCAGAAGATGAATTATGTACCGTTATTATTAACTGCTTGCAGTACGAAAGGTTTGAAATTTGTTGTTTAAGATTTTCGACAAAATTTAATCTTTAGTGATTTATTTATTTAATATTTTATATTAATATTCGCTTTGTATTTTTTTTCCTTGGGAAGAAACATAACTACTCATCTATCCTTTATTTTATTTGCTGTAAAAGGCAAATGCAACTTTGTATATTAAGGGTATTTCTTCCGTGTCATTATCGTTTGCTAGAAAGCTCGAAGTAGTTCCACAAGTATACTTCTTTATTTACTGAAATATCAACTTCATGGATATATAATTGGGGTCTCTTGCGCATCTAGCAATATCTATAAATGATCTTCTAAAATTGTGTATTATCATCAGTTTCACTTTTATTTTGATTTCAAAAGTTCACTGTTCTTTTCATGATTGCTTCTGGACTTTTGTCTTTTAGGTTTATTTTTTACTATAGTATTATTTATCCAATGGAAGAGGTAATTAATCGATGCAGTGGAGAACATAAAGTTTTTATAAATGATACTTTTGAACACATCAGATGGAATTTTACCACACATATTTTAGAACAGTTAGAAAACCGTGGTTTGCTTGCTGTTAGTGATTATTATTTATTTATTTTACTTATTACATTCTGTCTTTGTCAATATTTCTAAAATGTAACTGCAAATATTAATTATGTTACTTATGCTTTCGATGCAAGAAATTTCCAGAATCGAAATTTTTAGATATCTCTCTTTTGATAACTTTTACATTATCATTTTTGCTATTAAAGAGTGCATGTCAAAGAAAAAAAAAAGTTTTATGGAAAATAGTTGTATTTTTTAGGGTCTCGGATCATCGACTAATAAAAAAGTGCAGGAAACAATAGATTATCTGGCTGAACTTTTGCCCCACTTATCACCTTATTTCATTCATGTTAGTTTGTTTTCTAATATTAAAAATTTATGCTTTGATGCGATAATATGAGAATTAAAATTAAAAAAATTATTCTCAAGGGAGAAAATTTTTTTTTTGTTGGCGATGATTTTCCATATTATTAGATTGGCCGGTGATTTGATATTTTGTTGCATTCTTAATATCAAGTTGAAGTGTTGACAGATTTTCACTGTGAAGTTTTGTTTACAATTTTAGCATAGATTCTGTACGTATTTTTTAAAAAGCGGAAGCTGAATTTAAGTCTGGATGAACTTCGATCATTACTTTGGCTATGATCAACGAAAGTGACAAAACTTAAATTCCGTTTTTTATATAGATTGTAAAGAGATTTGAAATATTTTTTAAGTTTAAATTTTTTGATTCTAGCTATGCTTACGACATTTCGGTTATGAAACTGAAGAAACAGCAAATGCATTGTTGAATATTGCTGAATTACCGCTGGATCTTCAAATTTTAATGTCTACTGAATTAAAAGCAGTAAATCCGCCAGTGAATATTGCCCAGTCTTCCTTATTTTATGATTTTAATGGTGAAATTTTATTACACTTCAAATTTACCATCAAAATTATCCACTCATTCATTACAGTACTGCTAATAAGTAAATTATTGTAGAGAATGCATTCATTAAATTATTTTATCCATGTCTATATTACAGATTATCCAGATTTTTCCGTCAAATTCTGATTTTCTCTGTCATGAGCTAAAAAACAAATAATGTATAATTTGAGAATAAGAAACAAAATTTTTTATGGAGCAAGTTTAGGAAAAAAAAAAGGAAATCCTTTTTTTTCTCTCTCTACTCGATTTCTTCTTTCTTTGAACTTCCCCTTTGAATTTGTTTGTTTGTTTGTCTTTTCTCAATTCTCCTCAAATTTACGCCGTCAGAGTTGTCAAATAAATTACCCAGGAAACAGTTTAAAAAAAAAACCTTTTAAAATTTGC
>PQVD01001427.1:855-46291 GCA_003012265.1 Setaria equina
TCTGCGAGATTCTGATCACAGATTTAATTTCTTTCTGCAAGCTCTAGCTCTTCTGATACTTTAATTATTCGACTTATATATCAAAGATATTTATGTGTTCTGCACTGATTCATTTCAGTTGAGGAAACAGCAGATAAAGCAACAATTACAGGTAAAACTTCAAGTAAATGGGTTGATTCATTAGTTGTTGATTACAGTGAATAATTAAACTATTAACTTTTAGATAAGGTTATCATATAGACATCATTAATCTATCATTTAACAAGTATGTCACAACTGTGTGGCTACTTTTATAATCACTCATTAGAGGAATCTACAGGTATTTTGGATCATATGCTCACATTAGATTTGCTAGTGTATTTGTGTGCTTGATTCGATAAGGAAAGTAAGCAATCAATGAAGAGTAGTTGAATTATTTTCTGAAACAATTAGGCAAATATGGGTGGTCATTGACAGCGATTATTCTGATGTCCATATTTATGCCTTTAATGATGGTGTTCTTTTTTGCTGCTGGAGCCGGATTCGGTAAACTATGGAAATCAGGTTGATGGGTCAATTTTAAATCTCTTTTAAACCGAGAGTGCCACCGATCATAAGAATTTGAGTCATTGGCACCAAATAGGGTGTTGACAATTGCATTTCCTAACTGCTTGTAATGTCCTCTTTAATTAATTATTGTTAATTGTTTAGTATTTACCTCAATTAGAAATAATGTATAAAATCAATCACTAGTAGGTGAAACTCTCATAATTTAGACTAATTTAACATCCCTATGATTAGTTTTACAATTTCTTATCACTTTCAGATCCTTACCTTCAGTTATTACCGAAAAATGCAATAGCAACCAATGTGACTAAAAAAAAATTGAAGAACTAACAAAAAGATAATTTAAAATTGTTTGCTTCAAAAAATATGACGACATGATCAGTGTTCACTTGCTACTGTCAAACGTGAGACAGAAATCACTTGAGGAAATGTAATACTCATAAAGCTGTGAGTTGTACCATTTCATATGACTAATGATTTAATTGGAGCCGATAAAACTTGTAAAATTGTAAAAGACAAATGAGAGTGACTACTGTTGAAGTAAGATTCAAAAGAAAATAGTAGATAACAAGTGATCACTTCTGCTGATCCGAAAAACTGTTCAAAGGAATACTACTGCACGTCATTTCGGCTGCAATCCATCATGCAGTTGCATGTTGCGAAAGAAAACTGCAAAGAGCTGATTCTTATACTATAAATTAGAATGGTACTAATCGATGATTCTATGCTTTTGCATCTATAGCTGTTAGTCTTGAGATTAGTGACGTCTGCAACGTTAAAAATATCTGTCAAAATAACAATCACTTTAGTATTAGAAGAGAAACAGTGAAATTACTGATTGAAATTTTCAATACTTTTGCTTCTAATACAGTTTCTGTTAATAAAATTCATTTGATGGATAATTTCGTCTGACTTGTCCATTCCACAAATGTATTGAAAATTCTAAAAATTTTCAAGTCAGATGTGCTGGCCAGCAACATTTTTGCAGAATAGATTAACCAATATGACCTATTGAAATTAATCATAACCACACTTCAGTTACTAAATTTAAACTCTTTAATTGCTGCAGACTTGTATCGCCAACGCCAAGATGTCCTTTTGTCAGTTGAGGACACAAATGAATAAAAAATTACAACAGATAAGAAAATCAAAAAAATAGTCGCATAGTATAAAAAGTCTTCCGATAATGTGATACTTAACTATAACTCTAAGCCTTACTTCACTGCACCGAAATTGTACGAGAATTTGCACAAACAACAGAATTGCAACATTTTTAATCAAGATCGAAAGTTACAAGAGATATTTACCTGCCTCTTCCAAAAGACTTATGAGTTGCTAGCAATGTTTAGAAATTTCAGAAATTTTGCAAAATAAGTGGAACACATAAATGTATGCGCAGCATACGTAATTACCGTAAGTTATGTTAGCATAAGTCGTATTAACGAAAGGAATCAACATGAAATTACTGAATTTTCTGCCCTTATTCCGATGGCAACGATGTGCTGTTTTAAACGAACAGGAGTGAAAACAAGAATAGACTTTTTACAGGGTGGCAAGAAAGCAGACTGGACAAAAAACCAAGAAAACTGCGAATTTATATTGCACTTAGCAAAGAAAAAGAGATTGCTTTGCTGGTTTTAAATTTTTTTTTTTCTTTTTTTCTCTCGGAAATACACATGAAAAATGATTCTATAATTCAGTTTCAAATGTTGTTTGGTTTCCAAACGAACCTGACTGTGCAGCACAAAGGCAGAGGGCCCTGTAAATATTGACAATACCATAACCTAAAACTGTCTGAAGCCTGACAGATTTAATGATTTTAGAAGTTCAGTCCAATTGGAAAATCTAACAGTTCGGAATTTACTGTAGAAGGGAGTAGATTTGTTTTACGATGTTTTTCAACATGGCATAATTCCAGAAAAATGAAAAAACTGCCTGAGGGATTTTACGAACAAATAAGACCAGAAATATTATTCAAAATCTGGAAAATTTTATTGAAATGAAATATCATCAACATTGCACCAACAATAATTCACCCATACTCATTTTGGTTTCCTTGGGCATTTTCGGCAATAACTGTTTCCCAGCTGATAATATTTAGTTTCCAGAAAAAGAGTACAAAGATGAGAAATTTTTTCACTTTCTATAATTACTCAAACAGTCAAGCAAAAATACTGAACTGTGGTATGGCTTCAAGAATGGCTGTTATTAACAATGAATATGATGTGTGCCATAATGAAATGACTGACTCCTATAATTTCTCCTAATAATAACAGCCATTACAAGAAAACAAAATTAAACAAACGAGATCTTACTTATTTTATGTGAACGCTTTTATGGGCAATCATATATCATAAATATTATCTTTATTATAAAAATATGCCCAGTCGTAACAAAGAGAAACAATCATCGACAAAAAAAAAAAAAAAACTTAGAACATTCGTTGAGTATATTTTCCCCGTTTACGGTGCTGAAACTTTTGGATGTTTAGAACCACGCATGTAAGCATCTAATTCTCGATCAAGCTCCTCACTTGTCACTTGCGGTTTTCGGGATATATTCTTCACTCGACCAACGCCACCACTTCGTCTCTTCGTCAACAGATTATTGCTACCGAACCGAACGCTACCTCTTCCTCCTCGTTTCGCTACTCGATTCTAAAATTGCAACTTACAACAGACTTCCTCTTTCGACAAAATGAATATGATAATTTTCAAATTGATAAGTGCAAAAGTTCTGATGTCACTGTTAAATTTTCAAGTTCACATGAAAGATTTGAAAAACTCTAAATTTGACTAATACAGTGATGAAAGTTACAAGAGAAAATCGACCTGCACGAAAAAAAAAAAGAAGAAGAAAACTAACCTGTGAGACACCTCTCATGAAATCGTTCTTCGTTAATACGAATAAATCCATCACTTTCCCTAAAGAAGCAAATGTGACATAGCTAAATGAAGATTCTGTATAAGCTCTATTTTGAATATTTGCTCGTTTACTGCAGTAAAACCATGCAAAAACAATAGAGATACTATAAATACGATCCTAGTAATATTAACTGTATTATACTTGATCATAGATTATGAACCAGTTAGTTTTGATAAATGGAAAAACAAATATTCACCAAATCAAAACTCGAGTGGAATCGAAAATAGATTAAATCAATACTGTGTTATTCCAAAGCATAATGAATTGCAAGAGTGAGGCATGCTCCTCCACACGATGGTACTAAAGTAATTCTGAAACTGAAAAAAATCAAAACTGTTTCTTACCATCTAATCTTACTCCTGTGAACTGCCTCTTCAATTTCATACCATCTTCGAACCTCTTGAATATCACAACTGCAGTACCAGAAGGGCTACCATCCGGTTCATACTGCACGGCAACATCCTCATACGGATGTTCTGCAAACAATTCCTGAAATAAAAAGTAAAACAATGCTGATTTCCCAAAAACTCCGAGGAAATAAATTATATAAAGACTGCCATATGATCTATTACCCAAAAGAATAAAGGGAGAACCCCTTACTCAACTTATTCATAAAAAAAGGATTTCGTTGAACATTTTCCAAAGGAAACCTGTAGATCTGTTGTGGTAACCATAGGACCAAGATTCGAAATGTTTACAATACACATGTTGACATCACGTTTGAGATTATTGAGACGGAAATTTCCTTTTGGACGCTGAAAACACAATTTTAAATAGCGAGTGAAGGAGCAAAGAAATACTACAAAAAACTTCTTTCATCTATCGAGCTAAAAATTTATATAAACTTAGCTTGTCCGAAAATGTCCAACATCGTTCAAAAATATAAAGAAACGTGATGGAAAAAATCAAATTCCAGATGATGAATCTGAGTAAAAAAAAATTGTTACAGATTTGTTATCTAAAGCTGAAATATTACACATAAAAATAACAAGAAAAAGTAGAAGAAATGAAACAAACAAAACTATATAAAGTAAGTTTACCCGACTAGTGACTATAGGGATCCGACGCACGCCACGTACACCACCACGAAAACCACGTACACCTCCTTCACGTCTAACTGCCCCGAGACGTCGATTAGTGCGAAACTTAGGACCACCGCGCGCAATGATTTCATCGAGTGATAGACTAATCAAATCGTTCATGGACATTATATTTCGATATACGTTGTTCAGCAACAGAAGAACAAAAGACACTAATATATCTGTCCAGAAAGATAATGGTCTGTAAATTATTTATATTTGTTTAAAGGTCAAACTATTCAATCGGTAATTCAGACAGGGAAGATCTGCAATTGCTGTCAATAATTCCAATCGCTAAAATATACTTCGGTCATTGTGCTCTCAATTCTATGAGCCATCCCGAGGCATAACTTCGGAAAACTCCAAGCGACTTTTTACTAGATATTTATCAAATATCAAATAGAGGAAAAATCGATATGACAATAAATAAAATCTGACTTTCCATACGACAACCCACTGTGCTCTTCATCACTAGGAAAGGCAACCATCACTTGGTGACGTTGCACTAACGTGCAATATACTTATCATATCCGGGTGGATTTCCATAAACATTGCATACCACTCGGCATATCCCCTTACACAATCATGTAATTTATTATTCAATTTTGGCTTCTGCTTAATAAATTTCAATAATTTGTGTAACTATTCAATCAGAAAATTCGTGCGGAAGAGAATTAGTCTGACCAAAGACTGCAGGCTTAACTTTACCATAAGACTTTGAATTTGAATAAGAGAAGCCTAATTAGGACAAGGACACCGAACGCCCCGAAACCCTCTATCCCGGAAGATCGTCACAAAACATTCTGGACAATCATGGTAAAGCTTTTGCAATTCATCAGAATAGTAGTTACAGTAAAGAAAGCATCGTGCTGAGACCCATCACATTGACTGCAGCTTTGGACAGCAGTAACTAATGAAAATTCCGGTTGATGAATGGTAAGCGCTGAATAATGCAGTGTAATGATTGTAAAAAGTTGGGGTTTGTGAGAGGGTGTAATTGTAGAGATCAAGAAAATCACAGAATAATTACCTCTATCGTTGGGTCAGTGATGGAGAATGAAAGAAATACCATGCTGCGATGAATAGACGAAATGCAAGTAAGAAATAGTGTTATGGTTTACGTTGACGGCAAAGAAATAGTAATGTGTGAAGCATTTGAATTGCTTATTAATTTAGAATTAATAGTTTTCAGTTTGAATATGTCTTTAATCTATTGGATAATTATTATTGTTAACAGTTTTGGTAGGAAAAAAGGAAAAACAGAGAAATAAACGGAGTAAAGTTTTTTGATCTTTATTTCAAATAAATTGAACTTATTGTGAAGTGGTAACGTGAGTAAAAGGTCAATAAGAGTTTACTACCCATTCTTCACCTTCCTTTCCATCAAATTTATTTTTATCGAACTTATGCAGTTAATTGTCGATTTGCTCTACGAAGCACTGAACTAAAATGGGACGGAAATGCACAGACAGATCCCGTCAGACTAAACTGAAGGTCAAGGCAACTTTATTCTTCTTCCCGAATTTCAAATGAGCGGTAATGTCACTTTAAACGACAGCAAATAACAAATTAAGCAATTACAAATGATCACTTTCATTCCACGTGGTGGCGCATTTTATCAAACGAAATTCTTTGCTAGCAAATAGTAACCTGAAGAAAAGGACATCTCAGTTCATCGTCGTTTGGTATTATCTCTTTTGCAATAAATAATTTCTAGTCTATTTTAGTATGAAATCGCTCTTTTAAATACATAGCTCTTCAAAAAAAGTGAATTTTAAGATAACAGTGAAGTCAGATAAGAGTAATCAGACTGATAAACATGCTTGTGTTTAATAAGACCGGCAAAAAATTGCATAAAATGTAAAGGAATAGTTATCAATTCAAAATCTGCACTAATCTCAACTCCGTACCTTAAGCTCAACAGTTTACCTGTATAAGAAACATGCAAAAAGTGAAGCCAAACAAGGTCCAATCCAAAATACTCCTTGCATTTGTAAAGGTCCAAAATTGCAGTCAATACTACCGTAACTTGCTAATGCAAATGCAAGCAAAGGATTCCATCCAATTGTTGAATTCAGCAGACTGCAAATGAATCACCATTGATCAGTGATAATGATAATGACAAAATTATTGCTGGTTTAAACGAAATTGAATTTATTCCACCACTGTGATTGTTTTATCAGTTCTAAAGAAGCACATGAATTTCCTTTCAACCCGTCCAAATAAACTGCTCATAATCATATTTACTATGTCACTACAGTACATATAAAATATATTATACTATATTCGTATGTACTGCACTGCTAATTATATTATGTTATATTTATATGAACTGAACTGCTATTTTATACTAGTCCATTAGGAAAAGATTAAGCAGTTAGACCATTTGGTAGGAAAATGTCAGACATTTAAAAGTACATCTTGTAGCTGCTTCCGAACATTTATTTCTTCAAAAGGAAAAGAAGAAAATTCTAAAATTTTACAAAATTTTTGTGCAACAAACCAAAGTAATGACGAGACAAACACAGCAGCTACAACAGAAAGAGGACTGTCCTTAGGCCGTGCCAGAGCTGTTAATCCGGAACCGGTTCTTCTGGTTACAAGAAGATGAGTAACAGTAACTAGTAAAGTACCGATAAACTGAGAAAGGATCTGGAAATTATAAGATTATAAATTTGTGATGTGCAGCTGTTAAGGAAAGCACATTTGGCAGGAACTTCGTGAGTGGCCCTTTTCATAGATTTCATTTCCTTTCTAGAGCACAATTCAGTAATGGAATTCAACTTTTAGCAAGTTATTAATATCTGAACACAAAAAACTTTTCATTCGTGGTCTTAAGCTACTAAGAAACATAAACATTGAAAAGTTACGAGGTTTAAATAATTCGAATTAAATAATTTAAATGAAAAGTTCACCAAGTGGTACATAATACCAACACGATCCATCGCCATGTTATGTATTGTGGGCATTTGTAATTCCAAATTATCGAATCGAATCATCTACAAATAAACGAATCACTTAATAATGTGGATGCTGTAATGAAGATGATATAGTCCATGAGACGAAGTACTAATTAATTCATTAATTAATTACTGCAAAACTAGCGATAGCTGTCACAGAAGCAACCATCTGAGTGATTGCCATAGCACAGCACATTGGCCAAGCAGTTGTGAGGGCAAAGAGTTCGGCCAGGGTAATCATCGGATTCAGATGGACACTGTAAATGGATAAAAATTATGCTTTTTTACAACTGCATTCCTGAAAATATTTGAATTAGGAAAGATTTCCGTCTCTTATCTGATACAGAGAAAAGATACTGGTATTTTCTTCTTCGATTCTTCAATCTTTCTTATGTCTAATTTACATCAATATCAATTTGTTGACTGAAGCTTCACCTGCATCAATTTTATTAACTGTATTAACTAGCAGCATTAATTTTCGGCATAGTTGCGGCGAAACGCATTACATGTTCTGTTTTGCATAATGCTTCGGTTTAACGAATACACAAAGACCGTTTATGATGCCCTTTCACCTTTGGTATCATCTTCATCCATTATAGACATATGCGAATTAATTCTAGCTCCTTTCTAAAAAGCTAAACTAACAGCGCCCTTTTGAATTTTGGCTCTATTTTCGATCTGATGGCTTCATTTCCAAAGATAAAAGAGGAATTTTAACATTTCACGAAACAAATTCCTAGCTTTCCAATGAAAAAATGAAACAAAGAGAAGGATGAAGAAACAAAAATAAACCAACAAAAGCTAATTCAACCTTGACTTCATTGCTAATGATAAATAACATAGCAACAATAAAGATCCAATGCTAAAGTAAGATTCTTAAGTACAATGCAGAATGAATTGCAAGAAAAATTCATTCACTTCACACAAAATTTTCTTTACAAAAACTTTTTCCCACCAATGGACAGATTCTAAAAAGTTCAAATTATTGAAAAAAAATTACGTTTGAAAAGCCGTAAGCATCGCAAGGACAACCACTGAATCAGTAAGTGCTTGTAAAATGATCCGTTCAGTATTGGATGTTGTAATGTGAACCACTAATTCATCCTCCATCACTTTTCCAATGAAAATGCTTAAGAAGACAGCAACAAATTCTGCAGCACATGGACGAATTATACGATTGAAATAACTTCCCTGCAAACACTTAAAAACTTTGTATGCAGTTTTCAACTGCGTTTACAGTCATCCCATTAGCTATATTTTGGATCCTTTCAAACATTCCTCTAATCCTATTCGCTACCGATTCCGATTTTCCAGTTATCTCTGCAAGAGACACAAACCTTTTCATCCAACTGATTGCACTGATAACCACCAACAATGGCTGGAGTGTAGTAACTGCCATTGCATTTAATGTCATTACCATTCTTCAAAATACTTCGCCTCGAACTATTTCCATTTCTGTTGACATTGTTTTGTTTACTCTCTTTTGTTAAACTATGAACTTTTCCATTGGATGTCACAGAACGGTCTTTTTTCGGTGAGTGAAGTAATGCGGAGTTATATTGTTGATCATCGTAAAATAATGAATCCATCGGCAAAAGGTAATGAGAAACGAAATGATAGAAACGGGCAGGTATAGCATATGAAGATGCTCAGATTAGAACAAAATTCGGCTTCTGTTTCTAAATTTTGAACAAATTTTAGACAACAGTAGCAGTCTTAGAATTTGTTGAGAAAAATATAGCAAGTATAAGGTGTTACAAGAAATAATCACGACAAATCAACGTAACTCATGTTCAGTCTGAGCTAAGCAGGCTTGAGAAACACCGAAGAATTCTCGTAAATTGCATTTTAGATATTATTTCAGATAAAGTTACTAATCTAAAAAACATCAAAAAACTAAAAAAGTTATCGAATAGAATGTGTTCAGCGGACTAAAACATGTGTTCTCTAAAAATGTTGGAAGTAAATTAACTCTCGAGGATTTAGAAGTTGCGTTGTAACAATCGTCAGATAGCCAACAATCGCCTCCTCATGTCAGCGCAGCCTCATATAAATAGTTTATAGTTCACTTTGGTGAATCTCGGCTATTTTGAAATACGTTGATATGTGTACAAATTTAAAAGAAGAATTTGTCAGAATAGAAATTAACGTTCAGTTTAATCTAAAAATTTGTGTTTTCGGTACTTTTGGAGATTTTTAAACTTTTTTAAAAAAGTTCATTTTTAATGAAATTTTTAGGGTTGAGAAGACTCCGATTATAAATTTTTTCGTTTATGAAAAGTAATTGTCATAGCTTCGATATTAACAAAAAATAAAACAAAATAAATTTGAAAGCAGTAATGGATGCTCGAAATAATGAAAGCATTAAGCATATTGTGTAAGGATTAGAAAAAAAGATCTGAGAGCAAATATGTTAAATTTGTTGAAATGTTTCATTCAAAAAATGGAAGCAGAGAGAAATTGAACAGACTGATTCTCTCTATGAAGCTAATTTTCCCGATCTAAAAGATATTATCGAATAAATCAATTGTAAGCATTAAACATTGGATGTAAATTACAAGAATTTTTGCATAAACAACTGTTTTCTTGTAGTAATGTAGCAATATGATTAATTTTTCGACAAAAAAAAAAACCATTGCGACGAGATGGAAGTTAGCGGTGAAGCGACAATTGGACAGGTAAGCAGAAGCCAACCTGATCATCATCGATCCTTCATTCCATTTTTGGACAACTTTTCCAATAGAACAACTGATAGTTCAACAATTTGCTTATCCAAGCCAACAATGTTCTTCCTCTTTCCATTCTTTCTCCTTGCTCGCTCTACTTCAGTGCAGAAGCTAACTCATTCTTCTGCTTCTTTACAGGTAATTTTCCTAAATTTAGCGACTACTGTATGCAGCGATAGCTGTTAGCAACTTGGCTACGGACATATCACTACAGTAGTCATTAAGCGTTTTAAGTTATTGTCACTGCCTTCTTCTGAATTTTTTTTTAAATAATTTTTAAAAATGCTACCAGAGTTCAAATTCTGGCGGAAGTGGAAAAACTCTAAAACTACTACGTAAATTGATATTAAAGACACGAAAAAACTTTTGAGCACATTTTTCACCATCACCCTGAAATAACATTCCTCTAGAGAGAGCCAAATTTGAAATTTGTATAGAAATAATAAGTTCCGTTCACTTCGATGATCATTTTTGTATGAAAAACAAAATCATCAGTGCCTTACTGTATGTTTATCAAAACACAAGCGTAATAGAAATGGTACTCATTCGTTTGTGTCAAATCATAGTTCAAAAGCATCATCTTTCAGGATTAAGTTACTATAAAAAATCAACTGATGAAAATTGCAATAAAAACAATTGGGTCATATGGCTGCATCGAGAAATCTTGAAGAACATGCGCGTGATTCCTTGTAAACAACTACCGATTCATGGATTCATAGCTTTCCAATGCATTATAATGTCATCATCCAACTCATCGAAACTTTCCAACTACTACTGTTTCACTCGTGCCAATTTCATCGATTTCTACTGTCTCTCAGATCTATGAGCATCAACAAATTACCCACAGAATAATGTTCCTTATAATTCCTCATTTGTGTTGAAAATTTATCACTCAAGCATTTCAAAATTGACGCATGCCAATGAAGCTGCAATATATACCAAGTTTCACGTGGTCGTTGCATGGAATCAGTAACATCCTTAGATTCATTTAATTTCTGTCACGTTATTCCCATTTCACACTTGGGTGTCTGAAGGATTCTGTGCGATTCAGGAAGTGACGTGAAAGTGAATCATTTATTTATGGACAATCTCACTGATTCGGTTAGTTCTTCCGAATAACTGATTTCGCCTGTTCCTTTTGTGCAGAATTTTTTTGCAGTAGAAAAAGGTGATTCAAGTTTGGTCGTGGTTCTCAGTTAAGATTTGGAGAATTAGAATGGAGACTTACAACTGGTTACAGGATGAATCCCCTGATGAGCATCAGCTGATGAGAGATGACGTTGAAGATGCTGAGAAGTTGGTTTTCGATTTCGAGGCTTATCCCATTTGTGATGGCGACAAAGAGGGCCTTGTCAATCTGTTAACACAGGCATTCTTTTATGTTTCCCTCACCACCAAAATAAATCTACCTTTGATAACAGATAATTAAAATTGAGAGTCCTTTTTATTTATTTGTAAAATGAATCATTTGTTATACTTTTCCAAACTATATTACTGCATATATCCTATATGAAACAGCAATAAGTTACCTTTCGGTAAGAAAAGTTGGCGATTTTGACTCTACATTTTCCATTGTAATAATTGAAAGGCTTTTCTTTCTTCGATTCTATTAAACAGCAGAGACGTTTAAAGAGTGCCAAATAATAAATATACCGAAAAAGTATCATTTTCTGTAGATTTTCCTTCGAGCGGATGTAGATGTCAGAGAGATGGCTGATATCTTAACGAAACAATCACCGTTTGGATGCGTTTATCGAGTACATCTTTTGTTATTATTAGGTCTATAACTTTCGAATCATCTTTTCATTCTTATTTTGTACACACATTTTTCCTAGATCCACTTTTATGCAAAGTCTTTAGCCTGCTGAAGAATTTGTGGACGACGATGATGAAGGTATTGTGTATGGTGTTCTGTCTATGATCAACCTGAGTACAGAGAAGGTTTTTATTTCTTCTTTCGAATATCTCCATTTCTTTTTTATTTTGTATGACTGTACTACATTTACTTTCCTGTTTCTTTCCTTTTAGAATTTTTTTTATTTCAGCAGTTTCAAAAAGATATTTGGAATCTGCTGAAAATAAAAGCCAAAAAATATTCCATTGACAAGAAAATACTATCCATTTTGGATAAGTTGTCGTCTGCAGAGTTGGAAATTCATGTAGGCCTTTTAATCAACGAGAGGTTCCTACACTTTCCTGCAGCTATTGCTGTACCTGCTTTCAAATCACTGACGTATGTTATCTTTTTGTTTCATATCTGGAAACTTCCTGTTATTTTTTCCATATTATCACTCTCTCTTCCATTGCTATCCTTCTTAACTTTTCCAAATTTCATTATTCCTTTTTTAATTTATTACGATTACTTCCCCATTATTTGAACCCATCACTTTCCTATTTCTTTTCGTCCTTAAATCTTCTATGTTTGACTTGAAAACAGTTTAATGGAAACAAGTTTTGGAGTGCTGAATTTTCACTCAATATGTGTCGTATAATTCATTTTTCCTAGTCTGTCGAAAATGAAGTGACTCAGATTACTAAATATCTAGATATTTTAACTTGAGTTGTCGGGAATGAAATAGTGGATTTGAAATATATCCAAAAGCTCAGCTAACAACAGTTCATCCATCTATTTATCCTATAAATGATCATAATTTTTGCTTGACCTGACCTTCGTTTACGCAGAGACTTTATTATGGTTGCCACAACTGGTTATATAAAATTTACTCCCTGCAAAGGTTTCAAAAGTCTTCATGTTGTGATTTCAAATTTTTTATTCATTTACAAAAGAGGCGAGTGTATCCTATCCTTTTATTTTTTTTTTAGGGACGATTTAAAAAGTTCTGGCTCACAATATTGTTTTTCTCATATTATTTTGATTTTGAAAATTCGAATAGCTGACAGAGACAACAGTGAAAAGCAAAGTGGAGCAGGTCTTGCCAACATATCCAGCAGTGAGAGAAAGCTGACTAAAGCTCAAAAAAGGCGCATTGCAGCGAACGCCATAGTCGATGCGAATATTATTTATGACAACCGCGAAGAGGAGCTTTTATTTCAGGTATGGGTTATAGTCACGATTACGCAGTCAGTCGTATTTAAATGGAGATTTTGATGAAGAGATAAATTTCGGGCATCTATGAATCCAGTACTTTGAGATCTCAGACAGTTGAAGTTTACATGTTAAAAAAATTGTGGAGTTTAGAAGCTGTAAAATTCGTAGTGCTCATTCGTGTTTCGATGATTTCAGGGTGGCTTGCAGTTCGACTATTTCCAGTATCCAGTCCAATCAGATGTAGAAAAAGACTCTAAATTTAGTTCAGTTGTATTGAAAGGTGTTACTTACCGACCTTACAGACGTGTTTGTTTCCTCGATAGTAACGTGTTTCACCGTTACATTGAACTTGTTAGTTCAGCAGAAGGATTTTGAGTAACGATCTTTTTTATGAAAAATGCTCGTTGCAACTTTATTTATGCGATCTCTGTTCGGGTGGAGAAAAATATTTCGTTGCCATATATGTGTTTACAGTATTTTTTTATTGAAATTTTTTAATTTTGGAAATGTTGCCTGTTTAAATTTTAGAATAAATATTTCATTATTTTGTAACGAGTTTTATCATAGTATAGCTGTTACCAGTGTAAAAAATCCATTGCGTTCTGTCGGTTTTGCATCATTTCAGAAGACGAGATTTGCTATTTCAAATCTTTACGATGTTGAAATCTATTCTCCTGTCTTATATATATTCTTTCACATTTTTAACACTGAAATTTGCAAGATTTTCCTACACGGTTTCCAATGTTTAGGTTTATTTGAGTATGGTTTTCTTCACCTGTTCCTGATTTAATTCTGAAGGGTAGCTTAACTAGATTCGTTTAAATTTAAAAATGAAAACGGTAATTATAACCTTTGCATGATTGATTCTCAAGTGCGAAGAAATTGCTCGTGGTAACCATGGTTACTGCTTTGTAGATTTATTTAACGTTTTTCTTTGGAAACTTTCCGTTTTAGTCTTTGCTAATGTGATGGGGATTCTTGGCTTAGTGTGAATACCTCTGTGTTACATAATACGGTGTTACGTGAGTTATTGAATTTCTCCTTTTAAGGAGATTCGACAAAATTCAGCTCTGATTGAACGTAATCCACTTTTGCCTCATCCATACCTGTGTGGACTTTTCAAATTGTAAACAAATATTTATGATTCGCACAGGTTTCTTCGCACTTCGAGTAATTAGGAATTTCTTTAGCCATGTAAAAACAAAAAAATCGAAACATCAGTCACCGAGAGCTAAGATGTCGCGAGAAACACTGCTGAAAAATATTAGATAAGAAACAGCAATTGTTCTATGAAGAAACTCGGATCCTAAATACCTTTGCATTTAGTCGGCAATTGGTAGTAGACAAGAGTCATTTGTTGTGGTCAGTCAATTAAAAATCGGACTTTTCAAAGAAATTTCGGAAGGTCCTTGTGAAATTAATGTGGACTCGACGAAACTTTAACAATAACTTTAATTACACGACATCTTTGAAATAACTTGCATTCTTGAAATTAATCGATGACTTTCTGACCACAGTTTGCGGTGCTTAAAAGATTTCATTAATTCTCGCAAAAGTTTTTTGGACGGTTTCCATGGACTTCATTTCATCAATTATTGTCAATAATTTACTTTAAATTGTATACTTTGACCTTTACCCAATTTAACTTAATTTTGAATAGAACATATAAAAGGAAATATTTTCAAACATATTACAAAATTTCTAAAACTTTTATCCCTTTAAATATATAGATACTTACATTATTTGTTTTCAACAGGATTTGATATGATAATTCAAGTCTTTTTTAGTCCTGCCTAAACTTTTTGAAAGAATTCAACGTAGAGATTGAAAGTAAAAAATTAGAAGCCAAAACTTTGTTGTCTTTCGATAAAAAAATGATTATGTGTTATTTATTCTTTTACAAAAAGAGTTTACATTAAATTTTTTATTGCAGCAGTAAAGTAATTGAGAATAAATTTCTTTCTGATTCATTTATTACAGGAGAAGTGTGTCATCATCTTCTGGATGGAAAGGGAATCAGATGGATCAGAAATACGACGATCGTGCTGTGTCAATATCATCAGTTGTTTCAGATATTTCGGAACAGAATAATAATGCACAATGCATCACTTACCCTCAGTTATCCACAAGAGATTCTGAAGGATTTCAGGTATTTGATTATTTGCACTCAAAGATTTGTTAGAATTTGAAGATCTCACTGCGTTAAATGTTTTAATTGACCGTGGATGCTTAACTTTTTAATGTGTCTTTCAGCTTCTGTAAACAAAGTTTCCTAAGAGAAGTAACAGTTAATTAGGTTAGATGACAGGGAACCAATACAGCCTAGCTCATTTATCAAAAATATCTCTTCTCCTTATTTTCATAGTAGCTTTTTTTGATCGAAATTTCATTTTGCAGTTTATCAGTTCCGCCACCAAACGATCGCCGTTTAAAAAAGTAATCGCCATTGCCAGTGGATCATCGGCTTCAAGTGTCACAAGCTCGTCTATTTCAGTTACTGAGGAGATACAAGAAATAAATGAGAAAAATGTATTTGATTATCGCTCAGATAGTTTTGAAGAAGTAACTTCAGATGAAATCATCTCCAAATCTTCAGAACGCCATGAATCATTAAGAAGATCAGCGAAAATTAGTTCTACGGAAACAAAATCAATGGATGTCGAAACTAAAAGTGATACGAGTAGCAGTAACAGCAGTGAACAATTACTAGAGACAACTGAATCTGAAAGTATAATTACCAGTAAAATTAGCAATGAAATATCGTTTTCTTCAAACCGCATGACGAAAAATCGTAAATGCTGTAATTGTGTGGCTAAAAGCCATGAAAAAAGAAAGGAATTAGAGCTTTCAAGAAAAAACTACAGGAACATGGATAACAATCCCAGTATGGGATTTAATAGATCGAATTCTGGAAGCAATCGTAAATGTGAATCAGAAAGGAGATGCTATGTAGATGACCGAGGTTCTTCTCGATACTCGAATAATCGGGTTAGAAGCATCAATGCAAACGGTCCCACAGATAAGGAACTGAAGCAGTCTGACATTTTGTGGCTTCCTATGTCGAAAGATACCAATAAAGGTTGGAAAAAAATAAAAGATAATGAGGAAAGATATGTTAAGAACGTTGCAGTACAAACAGTTCATTCGGAACTGGAAAGTATCGAACCATTGCCGATATTTACTCCTCTCCTCTTAAGAACTATTAAAGGTCAGCTTTTCTATCTAGGAGCTAATTAACTAATGCTAATTAGTTTTAAAAGAGCAATTGCATTCGCAAAATCACACAACTGCAGCTAATATGCACACTAACGCCGCCTCGCTAAATAGCTTTTTTACTTCAGAGGAAGGATTAAAGTTTATATAATTTAAATTTCAATTATGTAATTGGCATTAGTTATTCTCTCTTTGAAAAGATTAAATCGAAATTTAGAATTTTAAATCTAATTCATAAAATCACTGTTGTAGAAAATATGGACGGAAAGAATGAAATAGAGACTGTCGCCACAGCTATACGGACACACGTGGAACTGATTAAACGTCAAGCATGGCGTGAAAAGCGAATATTGGAAGAATGGGATTCTGTGATCAGTGATATCGAAGGACAATGTCAGTTCGTTAATTTCCAACGGCTTAAATTTATTTTGCATGGCAATAATTATTGTTTTACATCTTAAACTTCAAATATTAGAGGTTACTAGACATTATTGTTCCTATATTTAATTTGATATCAATAAAGGTTGGAAAAAAATAAAAGATAATGAGGAAAGATATGTTAAGAACGTTGCAGTACAAACAGTTCATTCGGAACTGGAAAGTATCGAACCATTACCGATATTTACTGTCTTTTATTTTACAATCATTTTACATCAGTGCAGTTTGTGGAGGACTAAAGAATCATGAGACATTTTAATGATCGCATCTGCCTTATTATTATCAAAAAATGATTCTAATAGTTTCGTAATTAGATATTCTAAACTTTCATCTTCTCAAATGTTCATTCTGCTTCTACTACCTTTTGTACCAACAAATTTATTTGTATTGCAATGAAATTTCGCTTATTTTGTTTGCATGTTTTTTGAAGTTCCGTCATAAATTTTTCTACATATTGTCGAATTTTCCTCTTTTGTAGATTCTTCCTTCCAAATTTCTTTCATGGAAATTTTGAATTTAAAGTAAAGAAAACGAAGCAGACCGTGAGTTTCATAAAATGAAGCAAAGTGGAATCATCACCCCTCTTGCTTTCCCTTTGAGAAACTTAGTCATCATCGTACTGCTCTCTTCACTAAAGTTTGATTTTAACCATACATTATAGGAACAAAAATCTTTACTACTTTTAATAAGAATGAATTAAATTATCTGAGATACAACGGAGACTCATTAAAGTCCGTACAATAAGAGGGATGAAGTTGAAAATTCTAGCAATTAAACCCATTTGTAAGCTCATTTTTTTAGGGACAGCATTAACTTTTACAAAAGTTTTACTCCACTTCCAAATAACACATTAACGTTGACAACTTAAGCTCAAAAAAATCTGTCATGGATATATTGCGATTTTTAGTGCTTTCAATGTAGTAGATAAATCTGAAAATTAATTTGTTTGAAAAAAAAAGTAATTAGCTATGGAAATTAATTATTCCATAATTTGTTGAAATTAAAATGTGGAAGACAAGTGTACAATCTTCGTGCTTCTTCAACTGTGATACAACGCGTAGCTAAAAAATTATTTTCATTATAATATGAAGCTAACGGCAATATACTATCAAAAATATCCTTATAATGCACAAAGAAGTTAGTAAAATTTTCGTTAGAATGAGATGCGACCTAATTAAACCTTCTAATTTAATTCCAGTGAAAGAGTAAGCTATTAAATTAAGTTAACTATCTTCGCCCTTCAATTACTCATTAATTATCATCAACATATACATTTTGATAATTTCATGAAAGAATTAACCTGTAGAGTCGGTAACATTGTCACATTCTGTAACTGCATGAATTGATGGCAGCCCCAGTGGACAAACATTTGGTCGAGGAGTACAGTGTTCCGCCATGGTCACTGAATTTCTTCTAGTGTTTACCTTATAGAAGTCCAACAAATAAATTACATAATTAGTATTTCATAATTGTAATATCCTTCTTTCAACAGTTGCAAAAACTAAAACCAAACTTTGTTTCTTGGCAATGAAATTATCGGACGAAACAATCTATAATTTATGCTTAAATTTGCATTGGATTTACCTGGAACTTGTAAAGTGATCGTCTGCATTGGCACTTGTAGTGGTAGAGCGAACTGTTGTGTCAATGGTACCGTTTGTTGTCCGGCAGGTGCAAGAATCATTTGCGTTTGTTGTATTGGTGCCGGTTGTACCGGGGACATATACTGTGGCACCAGTGGTTCTGGTATTTGCTGCACCTGTCGTAACACCTGACCAGGTTGTTCAATGGTTCGGATTACGTAAACAGGTGGTATGTTCGATTGCTGCATTCCCAATCTCATTTGTTCTTGTTGCAGCAAACTTAAAGTTTGCATGAGCTGCTGCTGTTGTTGGCTAACGATCACCTGACCAGGTATTTGGGCTAATGATAATTGAGATGGTTGTTGAACGAGGAAATATTGTGTGTTAAGTGTTTGCGGTGACACAACTGGTTGTTGATGGACATTTATCGTACCGGTGAGTAGAGTTTGCATTCGCGATGCTACCTGATTACATGCTGTTTGCGGCCCATCACACGGACATAATGACCTAGGTACGGTCTGTGGACAATAATCCGGTATGCACCGGCAATTCTGGCACTGAAATGCTAAATCCTCTGTGCATATAGATAGCTTTGTGCTAAGTACCAATCACTAAGATATGATTTAATTCCTTCCACTAAAAAGAGTAGCTAATCTAAGATCTATAACTTGAAAAGTGATGGTGACTGAAAAGTTTAATAGTAAAATATCAATTAATTATCTCTGGAGTGGCTGTTATGAGTTATGTGATATAGAGAAGGAGTTGATTGTATAAGGAGTAGTGATGCTATCAGTGATAGGAAGAGAGGAATGAGTACCTGTAGAATGAATGCATGACTTCTAATGAGAGCAATTAAAATGATAGTAAGGAATGGAAGGCAGTGACTGAGCATCGTGGCTTCTCTTAAAACGGAACAATATACGTGGCGCCACAGGAAAAGAATGTTTTTTCTCGTTCTAGATAGTAGTAGTGGAAATAGATTGCAATTTATAAGCAGCAACATAAAGGAGAAGGAGGCAGAGCTATTACTCACCGGACAACGAAATATCACGATCTCGACATATTTCGAGATTGATATCATTTGAAATGCATCAATTTCTTTTGTACTGTATAGCGAGAAGGGATGCTCTGTCACCTTCTGAAGGCAAATTGTTTCAGAAGGATTGTTGTTTGCGACGATTCTGTAAGTTTTCCATCAACAATAGAGCATGATTATTTCAAATGTTATCACAAAGTGATTCAACAACTCATTCACGATGTTAATATTCGCTTAAAGAGATCGTCCATTACGTCCATGCAATTATTTCGAGTCTGTTGACACTGAGCTGCCAGTTCATACTGAATGCGAATTCTGTTCAGAAAGAAACTTCTTGCCATAGTTTAATGGAAGAAAAGATTAGATGAAGAAAAATAAATGATAAGAAAAGCCAAGAAGAGAGCAGAGTAATATTTCAAGAGAATTAATTTGAAATAATTGCTATTTCCAATAAGGTTCATTGCCTCGTTAGTTTTATTCCAGAATGGTCGTTTCTGTATTGATTCCTAAATTTTTAAGATCGATATTGGTCATTTTTGGTATTGAATTTCTACTTATTTCTAAACCAGGTTTACTTACAAATGAAATAAACAAATTCATCATCACAACTAAGATCCAAAAATCCCCTTATTTGCAAAATGCAAAGAATTGTCACATATCTACGAACAGTCTCAAAGTGTAAAATAACCGAAGTTGAAATTTCAAAGTTATAAAACGTGGAAGTAAATGACACAAAGTTGAACTGAATACTTTCAGGCTTATTAAGTATAATGAAAAATAGTGCTGTCGCGACGAATCAGTGTGCACTCAATGTATGTTCACAGATCATGCTCCATTAAATCGGATTTCTAACTCATTTTAAGAAATTTTTTTTAATTTTTTAATTACTGGTTTGAATAGAAACTATGCAATGTACACTTCATCGTAGAAATAAAATAGACCATTGCCTAAAATCTAATTTAGATCTATCCATGTAAATGAATGGACCATTTTTTCTTATTTATTCATTCGAAATTTTAATATCATAAATAATGCTTCAAATGACTTTCTCGAACTTTGAAAGTGAAATTGCAATTTGCTTTTGTAAAAGTTTGAATTGTTCTTCTAAGACGATGAAGCCATTTTCCTGGTGGGCAATTGACCTCGTCACTGCAACACAATTCCATCTTTACCGGAATGGAATGTCCGATTTGTTGGAATACAATATATATTTGGAATGCAGTAACGTTGTTTCTGGAATTTATGGCTTCTCATTTATGAATGTTACTACTGACATACCTTATATGTTGGCCTTTTTGAAATATTTTACTTGAATTAAGTTATACACGAATTAAATTTTCTTTCTTGCAAAGAGATGTTGCATAATCCGGATTTTTAAATACTCGAGAATGAACCAGTTGTCAACATTCAAAGAGAAATTTCAGTCTGAATATGAGACCGAAACTATCAAAACTTGCAAAATACTCAGAAAAATGGGAAATTAAGGTGCTGTAAAGAATGACTGCTCATTTGTTGTTAGGGAAGTGATGAATAATAAAAGAGATTTTATTTTAGTGATGTGAAAGTGCGCGGTGGACAACTTCGTGTTGAAGAAAGACAGAAAATTCTTGTCGAAGTTATATATTACTGTTGCAGATCATGCGAACTTTATGAGGTTATTTATAATGAACTTTATTGTATTTTCTATACAAACTTTAAAATTTTAATGGTGGCATTATTTTGTGCACAGAAGTTGAAAAATTGCAGAATAAAACGGATGAAGAGATAATCGAAGAGCTTGCAACGGAGTTTTACAAGCGTCGTTTTCCTGATAAAAATGATGTTGCAATGACAATATCTCGAAATGATTTCAATTATTGCATTAATATGGATGCTGAAGAAGAAGTAAACTGGTTGAATTTTCAACTTCTTAATTCTTTGGAAACCAGCGTACTCGGTTTAATTGCTTTTTGAAAGAACCATAAGTACCAGTCGGGTACTGAATATAAGGACTACTTTTGATTCTGTAACTCATTTCAGTCTATCTGATAGCTATGTCTGGCCAGAAGTACTAAGCTTTTATCTTAAGATTCGATATTTAGCTAAAAACGTTTGGTAGTGCACCGTGCATATTTATGCTTGATGTAAATACGCCATCGAAGGTGCATGTTGGCGAAATGCATTGGAATAAGATCGACCTGACGAAGCAATCATCGGAACGCGAAAATGTTAGTAGCAGCTATAAGGATCCAGATGCTCTAGATGTGGAAGAATTCTCAAATTTCAAATAAAGTCTAAATGAAAGTATACAGCAAGCCGACTTCTCTCGCTTTAATGAGATTTTTCATCTACATACACTTTTTCAAATTTCAAATATTTCCAAATTTTCTGAAATCTCCCATTAATAAGTTTTCTTTTACAGAATTCACTAGTTGCCCTAGCCTTGCGAGGTCATTTTTGCGCCAAATATAGCATTTCACAAATTCCGGACGGACAGTGTGTGCGATATGCATCGATACGGGAATACTTTGTGCTCTGTTGTTGTTACCAGAAACCGGAACTTTGCGCATATGCAATATCTAATGAAACCATGAGTAATGTGAAAGAAAATCGTCAAATATGGGAATCAAATTTGAAAATTCGCAATTCGATTTTAGCTAATGAATTGCATGAAAAGGTGCATGGAGGGTCAAGAACTCGCTGGACGTACCGTGATTTTCTTTACAGTAAACCTAAAATATTTGATAGGTCCTATTAATAATGATTATTAATATCGCTTATCAGTTACCGTTTGCCTTCTACATAGTAACATCTATTTGCAACCGTTATATGACTTGCACATCGAAATGAATTATTCGCTAAATGGAATTCATTGCTTTATTCCACAGTTTTATTGTCAAAAAATAGCATTTTGAGAGATGAGGCTGTCCAATTAACTTCACCATTACAGTGATGAGAACAAAGAAACAAAGCTGTGATATTTTTTGAGGTCGCCGAAATAAACCGACGAGTCGTAACGTCGCACTTTGGCACTGTGCTGTGGGCCAATTCATGGTGTACAGTACTCAGAATTTTACACCAGCTGTAGAGCTGGAGAGTTTGGGGCGACAAGAATTACCCCTTCGTGCTCAGTATTGCATTGCTGATTTCTGGATTGAATTCAAGCAAGGCCAGACTAAAAGGCAATAGTTCCAGTTTGTTCCGTTTTTCCTTTCCATCGATCAGTCACTGTTTTAACATCACCTTGTTTCCGACATCAATCAAGGCTTGCTACAGTAGTATCATGTATTAGAAACTTCTTCGAAAGAGCTTAGCAAAAAAAACTGATGTTATAATTCAGACTGATTTCATCATACTCATTCTAACTTAGGCTGACAGTTACTGATCACTCCATTTAATTTTGAAAATGCAAAATTGATTTTTTATAAAATGTCAAACTTCCCAGTACTGGAATTTCTATGATATAATGTAATAATTAGGTAACAGGAGTCAGGTTTCAATGTGAGTGATTCACTGCTGGCAAAGTCAAATTCAATTACTGACAGAAATTGAAAAAAAGTTGGGATAAAGGCATGGTACCAGTAGTTCCAGATTAGGAACATTCATCTATATCTCCAAGGCTACCTGTGATTAATGATTTCTAAAGAGAATTAACCTATTTGTAAATTCAAATGGTGGTTTTTTTCATATCCAATATGCTAATTTCAGTGATGGGCAGATAAAGTTTAAAAGACCTCTTTATCTGAAATTTCAAAAATTTTAGTGTAGTTTTGGACACGAAAGAAGATTTGACAGGCAACTGTAATTCAATTGAAAGCGTTTTTTGTCAGTTAGTTGGCCCAGGCTGTCTGAACAATTTGTTGCATGTGCCACATATTCAAGGACAATATCGCTGCTGTTGTAACAGTGGAAATTTGTGCAATCATTGGGGAAACAATAATCCTTCTAAAAGCAATTATCAGATTGGTCTAAACCTTGAAGACTTTCAGAAGTTAGAGTAATATTTCTTTTATGAAGTTTTCAGACCAATTATGAAGTCCAAGTTTTTCTTTTTTTTAATGTCGTTATAACGTGGATGAGCTGTAAGGTATTATTATAACTGAAGTTTGTAGTAAATTATTTATAGAATGAATGAACTTACGGAAGCTTAGTTTGTTGTTTCGTAACAAATCATGAAGTCATCAACAAATTCAGATTTATAGTGACTCAAAAATAATCTCAGAAAATAGGAAACTGGAATTCAAAGCCTGAAAAAATTTGGTTTTTAATAAAATTTCAACTTTAATAAGAAATTCAAATAGCGGCTGTAATGAAGATCTTGAAAACAAAGTTCCAAAACTCATATGAAAACCTATTTTAGAGTAGTATTTCAATGTCACATCAAGGCTGTAGCATATTTGACACAAATCTTTATGAAGGGCTCCAGGAACGATTTATCAAATAGTGAGTCTGATAATTTGAAAAGACTGAACGAAGCAATCCTTCATTAAGGTAAATAAAAATAAACTTTCAATGCAGATCATCTTTGACATCAGTATTTTGATTTTTGCAGAATGTTGGCGATCATTTGATTTCCAATTCGAGCAGGAAATTCTTATGATTGATAAGGTTTCTTATCAACAATATATGACTTATCGAGTTGCATATAAAGAATTTCCCTCCCAGTAAGTTTAATTTTATCAAGCCTTGCGAGAACTGAAGGAAAATTTTAGAATTTTGATTCATCAACTTTATTCCAAATGTGCAAAAAGCCGATAAAGCCATCGAGATTAAAATTACTTTTGAGATAATTATTTTCAAAAACTTTGGTTACTTTAAACTCTTGAAAAAGTTTCAAAAAGTTTTTTCCCTCTTGTAGAAATTTGGTTTGTGAAATACTGGATGTGTTGCCGCTACGACCACAAAACTGTCATCGGAGGGATTACGTTCATCAGTGGATCACCTATCAGTTTTTCAAATGTGATTGTACGCAGAAACTACCTTATTTCGATCTCCTTATAGGATTATTTTTCAATTATCAGATGGAAAAAAATATAAATGTATGAAATAACACTAAAATATCAATCATTATTATGCGAAGTAATTTAAATTTAGGAAATTTTCAGCAAAACTTCCAGGTTAGTACAATAAAAAATGTCTTGTAATACTGATAATTAAAAAGCTTAAAGCCGAGTTAATATTATTTCCTGGCTATAATGATAATTTTTATGATAGTCTTAAATTATTTTGCATTATCTTAGCATCATTAGGCAAGACGTCACCTTATTTTGAGTTTGCTAGTCTAAAGTTGTCCAGAATATATCCATCTGGCACTTATCAATAGTGAGGTTTTCAGGTTAGAAGATTTCACCTTTTTGTAAGCAAATATATCTCATTTTTCCAGATTTACTTAATACTTGTGAAGGAAGTTGATTTTATTCGTTTCCGTTTGTTTTCTTCAGACAACGTGCGACGAAAATATGCCACAGTATTTCGAAAAGTATAAAAGCAGTCTTATGAGGCCAAGTTGCTATGAAATATATGATAAAGACGGTCCATTTTTAATGGATATATATTCAATCAGCAGGCATATTGATTTTACCAGTATTTCAGTTAAAAAAGTGGTATGTATTAAAATTTGGTGGAAGTATAGGAGTAACAATAATCACTACAAGTAATCAAACCACTCCTTCTTGAGATTTTCTGAAAATAAACTTCAAGTTCACTGAAGATTCTCTAAAGGAGACTTCTTTCATTTTCTTCCCATTATTAATAATCATTACTATCCGATACTATCTTTCTGATACAGATTCAGATTTCAACACTCTTATGTTAACTTATTTTTCACTGTCAGAACAACCTAACATAGATGAATTTCAATTCCATTTTAGGTAACAAATAGCACACCAATTTGTGTTACTTTTATCAAGGTTAGTAGAGAGAAAATTTCATTTGGTATTTACGCATTACGTCCAGCAAAAACTGAGGCTGAAGCTCAGAATTCGAAGAGATTTATGATGTTTGCAAATGACCAAACTGTTACATTTGTACAACGATGCCAATCGAATTTAACTAAACCGTGCAATGGTTAGTTAATCAGATCATTCTTTTTCTACAGAAACTTTGATTTGTTCTAAAAAAAATGGATTATTAAAAAATATCTTTTGATTGTCTTTGAAATTAAGAACCATCCAGATGGAAAATTCCAACTTTTCAGATTTCGATAATTTAATCCAACATTTCTTACCATTTGCTATACATCGCTATGTACAACAAAGAATGCCGTCTGGTTATTCTAAATGTTTTATTACAGACGATTTACAACGAATAAATTGTAATACTAATCTAGGATGTTTCGATTTTCACTCTTCTAGCGGTGTTAGGCAGGTAAACTTTGTGATTGAAACTGAAGCAGTTCATAAAAAAAGTATCTGATTTCAAATTAACCAGAAGTTTAGGTATTCTCGAAAGCATTTGCTTAACTTAAGGATGGCAGAAAAATTATAATTATTATTGAAACTTGGAAGAAGCTCAATTAAGAAAAGTTCAAATTACTTTTGTTTAGATCAAAAACTGCTGACACCGTAACCTTCATAATCATTAAAGTGGTTAATCAAATAATAATTATCTCTGTAGATCCTTAGATCTTTTCACACTAATCTTCTAATTCCGTCCGATAGGCTGTAATGCCATTGCTTTCCAGCGTGGATGTATCGATGATATACCAAGAATAATTAAAGAAAAACCAGAATTAACAGTGCTAAATTATTGTAAGCATGCAAAATTGTGGCAGTCTCGATCATATATTTGTAATGCCATACGTAATATCACACATCCCCATGTCGAGAGTATCAATGGAGTGTTGTGCTGCTGCAAAAGAATTTGCCCACTAAGGTACTCATTTAGTTTTCATTTAAACTGTTGGAGTCTAACTTAAGATCTGTTATCTAATTTATAAGTTATTCATACTAATACAGTTATTTGCTCTAAAATTTGTTTATTGTCTTAATCCATTAATGGATAAAAATTTTTTAAATTATCTTAAAACTGAATTTTCAGCAATCAAAATCAATCACCGACAAATGCAAATATGGGTTTCAATATTTTTGAATCACCTTCCTGAAGTTTTGTTCATCATCCACTTCTTCGACTTATTGATTTTTTTCTTTTTTCTACATGCGATGAATTTTAATTTAGGAAAGATTTAATCAAATTTAGTTAAGTTAATCAATGTTTCATGCTTATAAAGGATTTTTTCTGGTTTGTCGATCTAGTAAATGCCAAAATATGGGATTGACCCTAAGTTGGTTTAATATGGAGAGAACGTCCTCGTGTCATTGTTGAAGTTGCGTATTTTGAATCCTGAAAGGTGACAAAAGTGATGCAGACGACAAATTATAAATTAAGGGTTTCATTTCGAAGAAAATTGGGCTGAGCAATTGGAAGACAACGTGATAGCTCTTTCCAGCCTTCTTTTGTGCATCTTTTTCTTACTTTAAATTTGAAGTTAAACGCTGAAGAGTAAATCATTAAATTTCAAAATCACCTCGGTAGCTGCTGTACTGGGTAAAAAGTCAGAGTTTTGGCCGGATCCGGATGCCGTTTTAATTTGAAGGACTTTTCCAGATGTGCTCTTCTAGAAAAAAAAAAACTTTTCCACCAAAAAATGCCATTTCTTATGATTGCATAACTCAACTTTCTTTTTTACTCTTTCTTTATTTGCAAACTCAGTTTACTTCAGTTTCACTTTTATTTCACTTTACCAAATTTCTGTGTTGGAAAGGATAAGTTTCCTGCGATCTGAATTAAAATTTAAAAACAACCTGCTTTCTTGACCAGCAAAAGAAGCAGATGACGGCAATGGTAACAATAATTAAAAGAATTGTGACAGTGCCCATCTTTGTCAAAGTTCACCGTTTCTGAGCAATTTAGAACTACAAGGATTTCATTAAATGTCTCTTATATAAATAATTCTCTCACTGAGAATTTCAATAACTTGAAGAGAATTATAAAATGAGTACACAGCCTTCTTTCCCTCATTGCATCTTTTTCTAATTGTTCTAAACGGTTGGCCTGCAATTTCACACTTATGAACTCTCCCCCATCCGTGGATATCCATAATAAAGAAGGTATTAGTGCTAATTATTGCTTCCCGAGAGAAAGCAATTTTTGGAACAAAACACTTTTAAATGAATTTCAGATCGCGGAATCCATCTGATATATTCAGAATATGATTCTTCCCCATCAGAAACTGATGTTGAGGTAATAGAAGGACTCCAGTATCACTGGTGGCGAAACCCAAAATGGCGTAAGTATAACACTTTTTTACGCAGTAATTCTTGTTTTCATTTCCGATAAAATTTCACGTATTTTGTTGGAACATTTGCAATAATTTTCAGAAATTGACGAAATGCGCCCTTACTATCATCATGCGCCACATGGAACCAATAATTACTGTTCACCGCAACGTAAAATTTCTCGATGAGATTTTAAATTAGCATTTTAATTTACTAGCCATTTGCTACAAAAATTTAAAAGTTCCGAATCCTAATTATTCAAAATGTGGAAAAATATAAGGTGAAATCATTTCATACAACTGAACATTCTTCGAGTATCTTATTTAAAAATGTATTTTTTCTTCTTTCTTTTTGAGATTTATAAAAAAAGAAACGTGATTTAAAAAGATAAATTGATATTACTAATGGAAAAGTTAGTATTTGTCGAAGAAAACTGAAAGACTAAAGAATCCACGTCACTGACTTTGAGGTGGAAGAGAAGTATGTCTCGTATATTCTGACTACGACGAGCCTTCCTCTGAGACGAGTATCGATATGGACAAATTCTTTTACAACAGAACCGTTGGCGGTGTGTTAGTGGATGAATATTCCAACGAAACGTTCACTTGCGTCATTTCACGCAACCTCACGCAAACTACACTGAATTAATGAAATCCTTTACTAAATCTAACTTGGAACAAATTCGAAATGCACAGCTAACTACATAGAGTGATCATTCTAATTTTCCAAAAAGAAGTGAACATTTTCAGGTCGTGAAGTTCGTTTAGTCTATTCTGACTATGACGAGCCTCTATCAGAGACGGATGTCGAATATGATGGTCGCCCATGGTGTTCAATCTTCGGTAGATCTTTTTATTTTTCTCATGAAACTTTAACGTTTAAATTAATCTGAAGTCAAGGTTGGTCTCTCATCTTCCATTCTTTGGAGTGCCATAACTTCAAGGAATTTTACTTTTCAGGTAATCCCGCCTTTTGGAAAATTCGGGAAGAAGGTGCACCTACTTCTGGTTTCGACTTTGTTTTTCTTAAAACACGTGCCAGCTATATTGCTATTTCATATTTATTAACTTTTTAATATGGTGAACAATGCGACATTTCAATCACCTTCAGAATCAGAAATCATTATCATATAAAAAACCTAATAACCCAATACGTGCTGAATATTGCAAATACTCAGTTGTAGGTCGTGAACTGCACCTGATTTATTCTGATTATACCGAACCGCCATCGCAAGCAACTGTCGAAATTGATGACAGCGTTCAATCAGAAACTATCAAAATCAGTAATTCATTTGGAATTATAAATTGTTTTTGTGCTTTTTGAACGGATCGAAAGAAAACAAGAAAAGTTTAAGCATTATAGAAGGTTTCAATTTGCACCAGCAAGATACCGGTATTGCAGGTGGCTTAGAAGCTCTCGATGAGAAATTAAATACAGGTGAGATATATTTTGGTGAACAAGTGGGATGGCGGCTCAAGGTTATTCCTATTTTCTTATTTTAATAAGGACTAATTTCAGGTATATATTTCAAACTTCAATAAGCTGGGGAAATGATTATTAGGTGATAAAGTTGAGATCATATTCCGAATTTTTATTGTTACAATCATTTTCAAAGATTCTATTACCCTCTTTTTACTTCCTTCCAGCATGTAGGACATGTGATCATCAAGAACCACCATTATTAGAATGAATCTAGAAAGGATTAGCATATCAGAATTTCATATGCATTTCCTCAAATGACTTGTTTTAAGAAATGAGAAGTGATTTGGAGAATTCTTCAGCAAATAACGAAGATTTTATAGGACAGGAGGTGTCGTGGAGCACTGTTAGAACTTCTAGCAGTGACATGCGTTGTGATTTATCAAGTGATATTTACACGCGTAAGTTTAGTTCCAATAAAAATTATTAGAATTAAAAATTAATAGTAATTGAATTTATGTAATATGAACTTCAGAACGTCCACCGGAACTTCAATTCGCACATGTTGTGGATTCTCTAGAGTCCATCGGACAAAGTAAGCTTTTTCACGGCCAATTCATCATTCATTTTGTTGATTTTTTTAATGCATTATTAATCCAATTTCCCGGAAATTTTAAAATCGATTTCTTCATAATTTTCCAGTTTCATTGGCCATGGGAAATTGCACTATCTAGTAATATTAGATATATTATTTAACATTTTGACACAATTCCTTTTCTCTTTCTATTATGTATAAAAGAAACTTTTAATTCCTTTAAAATTATAATTTAATCAAATTATTAAATAAGCTGGAAGAAATGAGACAAACAGCGATGGATTACAAAAAGTTTCACCAATAGATAACGGTAAATCGCAGTTTTTGCAATTTATCTCACTGCACAGGAATTGAAATAAAAACACGAGTAGACTATTATCTTCTAAATTGGGCTTTTTTTTTTTTCGAAATATTCATCCAAAGATTGAAAGACCCTTTCTAACAGAGAAAGTCGCAATGCCGATATGCCATCTCGACAACATGGAACAACTGCTTGCATTCACTGATACAAGTAAGTCTAGTTGAATTCTCGGCAACTATGAGTTACTCGTTCTTGCTGTTTACTTTCTGCATGTTTCAGATGATGACGAAAACTCCATTTTTGAACATCTTGAAGGACAGGATTTGAACACAGGCAGGTATTTCTGTTCAATCGGTTTTGGTAAATTTAAAATTTTTCTCTGAATGTTCAAAGAAGTTCTGATTAATTAATGTGCTCTTTGACGATTCGTTTCATTCGATAATGCTCTTTAAAACCATGAATTATTAACTGCGAAGAAAGATGCAAATCGACTGCATTAACCTTTTAAAATATAGCTTGTCTCTATACACTCTCATTAACAGAAGGATGGCGCTATTTCTAAAAATGACTGTTACAGCAAAAGGTGATGCTTCATCTATGATATCAATTCACACTTGCGATACAAAGGTACTAGACAAGCTGGATCAAGATGCTTCTTCAAGTTTCGGTTAGCTGTTATCGATTACAGTTACCTTCAATCGCAAACTGATCCTACGCTACCAAGGTTAATAAACCTTCATGGACGCATCATCCTTTGAGGCCATTTTTCAGTCAGTTTCGAGTCGATCTAAACCTGGATATCGAGATCTCTCTCCACACGTCAATTTTTAATCCAATGATTGAATAAAAGCTGCGTATCTCTGAAGTGTTCTTCAAATCCCACTAAAAGCATTTAACCATTCCACTCATTTAGCATGCTTCAACATCTTGAGTCTTCCAATTTGCACAGTGGCTCCTCGTTTACTGACACTTTTCTACGCGTACCCAAGCAAGCAGTACGTGTTACAGGGAATAGTAGTAGTGGTGCACGTTAGGTAGCATCTACATCATGGTGCAGTATACAGGATATTTATACTTATTATAGTAGAAACTAGTAGACTGGACTGATAGCATTTACGTAGCTTGTTCCAGAATTGTCATTCATTCATATGGATATGGCGTCAAATATGAATGCTTGACCTATAATCTCACTTCCAATTCTTACCGTCTAGAAATTGCGGTTTATTTCTAACAGCTTGACAATAGAAGTATTTTAAATGGAGAAGAAAATCAGTTAAATTTACATCACTGATAAAATAACAAAGTGAAGAAGTAGAAGTGGAGGAGATGATTGAAAAGGAAATATTTGTGACTTACCACACATATTTGTTTTCCTTTCAGTTAATTCTGTGTCGATGTATCAGTAAGGGGATACAATTACCTATTTATTAGAAACTGAAGGTTTTCATTGATTATCTAATTTTTTTTAAAGAAATTCGATCACTGTTGCCGATAAAAAAAAGAAATATAAAATACAAATAAAACTTATGGAAATACAAATAGTATTTATTTACTAGTAACCGATGCAAACCTCACGTCTAGGTTTTATACATAAGAAGGGAACACAAAGTTTTGCTATTGGAACTGTTTCCAGTGTATTATTTATCTATATAATTTTGCTATCAAATTCTTATATATTGCACTTCCTTCACATTAGGATTTTTTCTCGTCATGCCAAATGTACTTTAAAGATTTTTTTTTGGGTTATGGAAAAAATATCATCTTAGACTTAAAGTCACTTCCTTGCATTCAGTCGGCTACTGGTCAGATTTATTGAATGCTTTGTACTTTTTCATGGTATTAAACAAATTTTTGAAATAATCTGAGCCTATATCCAGTCTTGTTACAGGCATGAGTCACAATGAGATAGGCCTGCATGATAATGTGCTACTATGGGCCAACGGAATCATGAAATCAGGTATTTGATAGTAAAACCCATTATTTGTGCTTATTTACATATCAGAAACGAATTTTTCCTTCGTTGTAAAGAGAAAAGATGTTTATCTAGCACCTGAACATTTTAGCCTTCAATTAACTGTGGGCTTCCCTGCTAGGATTAATTGACTCATCAGTTGACCAATGATCAATGAGTTAAGTGATTAAGTAAATAGACTGTCCATCGAATGAGTGATGACTTGACCGACTGAAGGTATAAAAAGTCTACTTTCGAACTGAGATTGTGGCTTTAGAACTAGTTTAATAAAATGAAAGAAAAACAAGTCGGAGAGAGAATATTGATTACAGTCAGAAGAATTTAAGCACCATTCCTAAGATTAAAAAGTAAATTAAGGTTAGAAGGTAAGGAAAATAGCGAGATGATACATTATGTTTTTTGTAAACTTTTCTACTGTTCAGCATTCAACATCAAGTCAATTTTTGAATAAAATTTGTCTTTCTGCTTTGTAGTTTTACAAATTTGCGCCGCTGTCGAAAGAAATGATTCATTTACATTACGGGTGATTTCATCACAAGCTACATTTATTCCGAAAAAATTAGTTGCATAAATAGTTTGAAAACGATCATGCTGTTTAATCTAATGAACAGTTCATCCTTCTTTTCCAGTTCATTATTTCTTTTTCTTTTCATTTAATTACTATTTTGCTTTTCTTTTGTTCATATTATTTGGCTTTCTTCTTTATTGCATTTTAATAGTTACCAATTTTTTCTACTCGAAATCTTTAATATATCCATTTTTCACATGTTAGGTTTTATTGTCATATCATATATAACTCCATATACTAAAAAATGATGTTTATTTATAAACAACTCCTAGTCTACTATTAAAGTGCTGTCTATTTACAAATATCATAAATTTTAGCAAAATAATTGCAAATAATTCCCACTTTGCTAAACGTTACTATATTAAACCGTAAAATAAGGTTATCTTAGTGTTCATAGCTGCAGGAAAAACAAGTGTAATTTTTGATTTCATTCATCCTTCGGGAATTAATTTATCTACAAATAATAACAAAAATATCTCCCTCAAATTTGAGAGAGATACTTTTAGTGTTTGTAAATAAGAAGTGTTTTTTAAGTACAGGTGTAAGGCAACTTGCAGCAGGCCGAGAAGAATTTCCATCGCACAAAAAGACCTTGAAATGTTAGGAGTCTGCTGAGAATACATAATTTTGTTTCTACCCATCCGTCTGTTTTCGTTCTTTTCTTTCTGTTTATCGCATATCCTCATTTGCTCTCATACATTTTGTTTCATTAATGTCTACTACTTCCCACTTTTATAATATTATTGTATTTTTTACATTATTTCTTTCTTAAGTAATGTTCATTACATGTCCGTCATTATTATCTTTATAAAATTTGCTCTTGTCATCTGGTGTATGGACAGGATCTATTTTATAGCAACACCGCTTGACAAGAGTCGAAGACATCATTTGAGGCGTACCGATTGTTTTGAATCAGAATCACTAATAATGAGTAGCACTAAATCAGAAGGGCAGGTAAGAAGAATTCTTACTTCTCTTGATCTGGAAATCTCAACTATTTTTTCAACAAATGAGAACTTTAAAGAATTGTTAATCACACCTCTGCTTGAGAGTTGGTAAACTCAATCAGTTATATAGATAGAATGATAATCTCGTTGTCATTTCCTCGTTTATAATTACGAAGAACAAAAAAAATTTTTTACCCAAGACTAGACAAAATACGCCTTCACATTTAGTGGGATCCTTGTGCCTGCTGATATTTCAGCAGTTTCTTATTGCGGAACCTACGAAATCATTTTTCCATAAAGTTTTGTGGGAAAAATCTTAATTTTTCCAGAGGAAATGTGAAATTGCACAATCTCAGCAGAACAAGTTTCAAACTATGTATTTCAAAGATGGCAAGAGGAAAATTGATTACGTTTTAACCTATGAATATGATGAAGCAGATGGTGAAGAAGAATCCAGTAGTACAGATGAAGTAAAGATTGTAAGGGTCACTTTGAAATTAATCTGTTTCTGTTTAATTTTTGTAAGTTTGGTTTATAATCGTTTGAATCACTAATATGTTCCAAATATTGTTATATACTTCCATGGGAATAATGTTGTCGATTGTGATCATAGAATAATGGATCAAAAATGGCATGGTATATAGGTTTGGAAACGAGAACAATATTCACTTGAAAAACTGTCAGAATAATTTTTTTTAATGCCAACATTAAAATCGTTCCACCCCGTAGTTTTGTAGAGTCCTCATGCAAGATCGAGGAAGGAGAAGAAAGCAAGTAAACGTTTACAGTACGAAGCTAATTTAAGGCAATTGGGATTGGAATTGGAGCATGTTCAAGGAGAGGTATGGTTTCCATAATATAATCTTTCAAAAAAGAAGTACTGTTCAACAGTGGAGATAGACGCTAATCTGATTTTATTTTTTTTTTTTTTTGCAAACTACACAGTTTTTCTTGTTCTTTACAAAAAATGGATGAAAAGTAAAGAAAATGGATAAAGAAATTTATTAAAACAGTATAATATCAGATCTTTACATTACAATCCTCTGTTCAGTTGAAAGTTTTATTTCCAATAGTATCGAATAGAAACTAAATTTCATTTGCTGAAGGTTTTTGCTTATAGAAATGACTGAGATATTCTAGAAACTAGACATCTTTGGAAAGTTAGCTTATGTAATTTAAGCAGATCTTAAAAATTTTTTCAGTATTGTAAAAAAACTCACTTTGTTTTGGTTCATGCCCCATTTTTGCTGCTAATGAAACAAGCTGAAAGTGTGTGCTTGAAAATGCCGGTACTGCAGAGCGATGTGAAGGTTAATTTTTCTTTGTTTGCTGCTTTTAGTATATACTGAATCAGAATCTAATCTTTTATTATTTTATTAAGATACAGAAGCAGTTACGCAAAATGTTTTATTTGAAGCTAAAGAAGACAGTGACGACAACAAGTCTTTCACTCTATTCCTATAAAACGTTTACAAGTATTCTGAAAATTCAATTATATCTAAATTTTTTAGTATAAGTGTTGGCTTCAGTTATAATAAATACTGCAAACTTTTTTGTTTTACTATTTTAGGAGCGAACAGTTCTGGAAGGAATATTGGACAAATTTATGAAAAGATTTCGATTTCTGACATTTGACCAGAAAACGAATGAGCGGCTGAAAGAGCCAAATTATTTTACAGCTCCCTTCGTTGCAGCTCATTTGGAATGGTGCTTATTGTTGTTGTTTTTTTTTTTCGCATATGTAATACTGTCAAATTTGCATTAGTGGTAGTTTGATTGATAAATGACGTTCACTCTAAGTTAGTCATCGATATGTGGACTCAAAAATAGGAGTCTAAAGTGCTGTAACAGATGTACAGTTCAGTTTCAGTAATATGGAGGTGTCCTTACGGTCAGTTTTCTGACATATTTTCCACGTATTTTTTGTACAACTGAACTATATAAATTTTTATACTATTTTACAGTTATGTTGGTCATGAAAATCCGGATACGTTCTTTGACGATTCGGAACGAAGTCGTTTAGTATATGATTTGTTGATTCGGACTAGGTATGATATACATGAAGCGGAGAAATATCGCGTTGGCATACAACGATTGATCAAGAATGGTACATATACTTCTGCCTTTCCGCTTCATGAGGTAATGAAAACAAAAGCACCTGAATATGTAATATATTGTTATAAATTTCTAAATGTTGAGGTTGAATCTCATCTAGTTAGTCTAACCATTCGCAATTAAAATTCTCCTCATTAATCATTTTTAGAAGAGTTAGCTGAATATTTGGTGTTTTATCTCTTATCTTTTTTCAGTCGATTGTTCATTGTATACTTTGGTACAGAGAGGCAATTATTTTTAGTATATTGATTCTTTATTTCTAGGGCTATGGTTGGAACAGGTACAGCGCTGACAAAAGTACCGATCGTGAGTTGTTATACTGGAATTGGGCTCGTATTTCTAATGTTTACAAGTATCAGCCACTTTCCTTAGTGAAGTATGTAAATGTTTTCTTTCCCATCTGGTTTAATGAAAGCTAATTGCGCTTTATGTCTTTCCAACATTTTCATTAATGATAATGGCCGAGATTATAGGTCTGCTGCCTTTCCTCTAACTCAAGATTTGGATAGTGCATTTTCTAAATTAAATTTAGTTTTAGGCAGATCTCATCCATTTTTCTACTGTGAAAGCCTTTTATATCATTCATTTGTGATATTTTAAATTTTCGCTTGAAACCAGTTTTATAAAGTTACCATTGCAAAGTAGATAGTGAAGTGGTAGAGTCAGATTTGATAATATTATTTTTGGAATTCTTAACTTGATATTTTCATTACTGACTGATGTTGCAGGAAGTACTTTGGTTCGAAAGTTGGGTGGTATTTTGCCTGGTTAGGTTACTACACTAAAGCCTTAACACTTGCCTCTATTATCGGCATTTTATGTTTTGCATATGGAATATTAACAATTTCAGAGGATATACCAAGGTGTAGTTTCATGCTCTTGAAGCAGTTATTTTTTATTTTGTCCAATATTTAATCTTTAAAACCTTGTAGTTGTATATATAGATTTATTTTTTCATCTAGTTTTGTCACTGAAGTACAAAGATACTTGTTTGCAATTTACCCGCCTGATGGAACTTTTTTTATACTTTATTTTTCACTCTTGTAATTTATTTGGAAATAGATTAAATTAATTAGTGACATTTTAGAAATAAGTAAGCGAAACTTTTTGTCCGGGAAATGAAGGAATTATGAAACAGTCATGATTGAAATCAAGGAATATTTATTGTGCATGGAAATTAGACGCATTAAGTGTGCTGTATATTTCTAAATACATTTGTTTGGGAAAACTAGTAGTTTAAAAGCATTTGAAATTGATAAATTTCCATATTTGTATTTCATAATTTGAAATTTTCGTCGGTAGAAGTTTGCTTTCTATTTCAGTAATGACATTTGTGGTAGTGATGGCATTGGTGCTACGGTGATATTATGTCCAGCATGTGATAAGTACTGTGATTATACTCGACTTAATTCCAGTTGCATATATTCAAAGGTATTACCTTCATGTTTATAATTGTTTGGGAGTGTAAGACCTTTTTAAAACAAATAGAAAAGCAGAGGATTCATAACTACCGCGTTTAATTCCTATTCATATTTCTTATTTTGCATATACTTTTTTTTCCAGAAAAAACCAGAAGTGTTTTTAAAGTGCGTTGATTGCCTCATTCTATGTGTGGATTATGCTCTGTGTTTGTTTATAAGTTAAACAATATTCCAGCTGTCATATATATTCGACAATACATCGACTGTTATATTTGCCGCTATGATGAGTATATTTGCAACGCTCTTTCTGGAAGGATGGAAGAGGTATCATGCTGAAGTGGCTTGGAAATGGGGCTTGCTTGATTTTGAAGTTGACGAGGTTGTTTTTTTTTTTTTTTNNTAAATTTTTGCATTATGTTAAAAAATTTTATTATTTTTATAAAATAAATCAATAGACAGTTTTTTTTTTTTCCTTTTGGAAACAAGGAAGGAATTATTGTTTTGAGTACCTAAGTCGACAGAGAAATTCAGATTCTTCAGATTATTGGTTCAAAGAGTTCAAACTTATCATTTGCTTATCACTTTATGCAAAACCATGTTATTAAGTCCAAAGCGTTTCGGAAGTTATCTGCTTTAATGAACGGCAGAAGCATCACCTTTTATAGTACTTTTGTATCCATCTAGTGAAAATTATGTTTTTGTGAAGTTTATTTTCATCAAGCTATTTTTTTTTATGTCTCGCGCATTTCTTTATGGGAATCGTTGGCTAAACATTGTGTTTTGAGCAGTTCGCTGTGTTTACAAACTGAGATATTTCCAGATATTATAAGTCTAATTTTCTGAATTCGGTTGTTCAGATTGTTACTTCCTCTTTCGGCTAGCTAATTAAATTGTTCAGTTCAGGAAACAATCAGACCAGAATACCAGTTACGCGTTAAAAAAGCGAAAACAATGCGGATAAATCCAGTTACGCAGCAACTGGAACCATATTTAACCTTTAGTTATAGGTTTCTACATTTAATTGGGTCAGGCGTAACTGTTTTATTCTTTGTAAGTTTTCCTTTTTTTTAGTTGATAATTTCCATAAGTTATTCTGTTTGAATAAAGATATGAAAGTCTGATAAGAATTCCTTCCAAGAACTACAAGTTTCTCTAAAAGCTAGTTTAAGGTCGAAATTCATTTTATTCTTATAAAAGTGCTGTAATAGAGTGTGATTAGTAACCTGAACCATCTTTTTAAATTTTTTTCAATTCCTCTTCAAAAAATGGCTTTATTTTGTTATTTACTTGCAGCTTTTTCTCGTGATAGCATTTGTTGTTGGTATTATAATCTATCGGATCGTATTCTCTCAAGTTTTATATCGGGTAGACAAAATGAAGCCGTATGCTAATCTTGTCACATTTACTACTGCCGCTACACTGAATTTAGCAGTTATTTTAGCAATGAGCTATGTATGTTCAGAAATTTTATTGATTTGTTTGAGGTCACGGAAAACGACTGATTTTCATGAGCACTTTTTTTGTAACTTGTGTAATGCATTTGTTCAAAATTCTTGATTCTACTTAAGAAAATATTATGAAATATGGAAGAGTCTTGATTCCATGTTGAATGAAATAGAGTTAAATAATCTGGATCTTCAAATTTTCAAGTGATTGTACTTTTTTCATTTCAGCTGAGAACTTATAACTATAACTTTTCAGCTTTATTCTTATCTGGCTCTGAAATTGACTGATTGGGAATGTCCAAGGACGCAACTTGAATTTGATAACAGTTACACGTTTAAAGTTTATTTATTTCAATTTATCAACTACTATTCGTCCATCTTTTACATTGCTTTCGTAAAGGGCAAGTATGTTTTACTTATTTTTCCCATTTTTCTTACATCAGAATTAATTCGCTGTTGCTAATCCGCATGATGTGCTAATGATATTATTTCTATCATATTTACTTCCACTTGTATTTATTGATATATTTGCTTCCATTGTAAAGGTTCGCATAGGTGTATGCCAATTCCAGTTGAGGCTATTTATTGCTTTCATCTCTCATCACAGAATCATCCCACCTATGATGGCAGTACGTTAAAAAAATATTAAATCATTTATATGCTTTCCAATTTATCCACATTGCCTTTAACTTAATTTATTCATCTTATGATTTAGAGTTCACTTCCTTCATAATTTTCAAATGTTTATTTTCCTCATTTGTATAAGAACTTACTACCTACATAATTCAGCTGAATTGAATTGGTGCCATTTCTTACGAAGTGGGTTTTGGAACAGTGTTTTCTAGGTTTCCGTTTTCTTTAGGTGTAGAGAGATGCCGTGGGGTTGAAAGTGATGTTGTTTTGATCACTGAATGATTTTTCGAGTATTTCTTACATTATCTAAAATATTATATCTCAATTTTTCATCTGCATCAATCTTCAGCTAACATAATTTAGTTGTTGAATACAGAGAATCTGTGCCGTAGTCAGCTAGAAAGAGAGGTTCCATCCTAATTTTAATTTCAAATCATTGTATATATGTATTATCAACAAAGTGAAAGCATTTGAACGGTTTTAGTAATTTGACAAGTATATTTGCAGTTTGTCAAGCGTACCTGGACGACATTATTTCGGTCTTCGACCAGAAGAATGTGATCCAGCTGGTTGTATGGTTGAGCTTGTCATACAGTTGGCAATCATTATGTGCGGCAAACAGTTCTGGAATGGTTTTGTAGAATTTGCGTGGCCGTAAGCGACAATTTTTTAGATTTTTAGAAATTGGAGACCAGATTTTGTCAGATTTAAGAATTAAATTGGAAAATTTCTTGCATTAGAATGGAAGTTCTCTTTATTAAACAGCTATTTTCACTTTTATTTTAGAAAACATTTTTTTTTATTTCAGAGTACTGATGACTTGGTTCCGTTCGCTACGATTACTGGAAACAAAAAACCAGCGTGACGAAAGGATAAAACAGGAACGGGTCAAGGGAATGAGGAAAAACGACAAAATAGCTAGGTGGGAGGAAGATTACATACTCAATCCCGCATATGAACAGTTCTTGTTTGATGAGTATTTAGAAATGGGTTTGTTTTCAATTATAATTTAAAGCGACTTGCAAAATCCGTTTTAAAGTGAAGCACTTATTATAAGTTTGAAATGTAATGTTTTACCAGTGGAATTCTGCTATAGATATCATCCAATCTTATTATTCTTCATTCACAAGCAGTTTCTTAGTTCCTGATTGTACTGAGGAAAATTCATGCTCTATATTTCAATTATTGAGTTCCTGCTTTCTGTGATACTTTTTTTTTTTTTCAAGAATTAAGATTTACCATTTTTTCGAGAGGAAACTTTTTTTTCAGTAATACAGTTTGGTTTTGTGACCCTTTTTGTGTCAGCTTTCCCGCTTGCACCGCTTTTTGCTCTGTTGAATAATATCTTTGAAATTCGAGTTGATGCATACAAATACATAGTTGCAACTCGACGTCCGATACCAGAACGGGCGCGTGATATTGGTATATGGTTGCCTATTTTAAGTATGATTAGTAGAGTAGCAGTCCTTGTTAATGTAAGTTCCTTCTCATTCTCAGTAAAGATCTCAGTTTGATTTCAAAAAAAGAATATTTTGTCTCGTTGGACTGTACATTAGATGTTTGAGTATAAAAGGGAGTGCAGATTAGAGAGGTAACCACTCTTTTTTTACTGAGCATTTTTTTTTTTAAAGGCTTGCATCATAGCGTTTACAAGTGACTTTATACCTCGTTTTGTTTATCGATTTGTATATATGCATGACGAATTGTATGGATACGTGAACAACTCACTTTCATTTTATGATTCATCTGAAGTTTTTGTGAAGTGGAGCGAATTTAAAGACGATAATATCACCGTTTGCAGGTTTGTTAGCAAAATTTTTTTTTTTTTTTTTTTTTTCAGAAACTTTGCGCTATGGAGATCAGAAATAGATTTAATAAGTAAAAATGAAGTGATTTAACATTTTTTTTTTCAAATTGCAAAGTTCTAGAATAGAATGATGATAGAAGAATCATTACAATTCCTGTTTTGTTGAATTTGTGGCAGTAAGGATCAGCACTGTCTATCTTGGTGATCCTTTAAGGTGCTATCTGTTTCCATATTTTTTGCCTCAATTTCAAAAAGGAAAAGGAATAAAACTCATTCATCAGGTTCCGTGACTACAGAAAAGCACCTTGTACTATTAATCCAGTGGTAGATTGTGATAATAACTATGGTTTCACTATGCAGTGGTGGATTGTTTTTACTTTTCGTTTGGCATTTGTTCTCATTTTCGAGGTAAGTTCTAAATGACAACTTTTATCTTGATTTGATTCAGTGTAATATGTAACTGAAAACTAGATGACTTGAAAACTGCTACCAATCGCCTCATAATTGTAACGAAATTTAATATTGTTATTTCGTTTTTTTGTAACTTTCTGTCTTTCAAAGTTTATTTTTTTGCTGCATATAAGAAATGTTCTTTTATTTGTGATCTCACTATTCTTTTTTGTTCGTCAGCTATTGGTTTGATAGAGCAGATAATGTCGACAATTTATTTTATGACTTTATTATGTTTTGCTTGTATCTTTCAGTGCAGCGTTCATTGAACTAGTTTATTGAACTTCAAGTAACATAATTGGGATAGTAGGTTTGAAAAGATGGTTGCTTTGCAAAATGTTTCCAAATTAGGTTTTGAATGATTCTTGATGTGCTTCTTTACGATGCTAAATTTCTCGGTGGTGGAAATACTTTACTTTGAATAAGAAAGGTTTTAACAGTTCATTTCATTTGTAGCACGAATCATTATTCTTGCGAAAGAGTGACTGACCTGCCTCTAGTTTGAAGGACTCTTCATATGTTGTTCAATTGTAATCATATAATGCGCTTCTACATCATTTATATTTTTAAGCATGTAGTAGCAATAGTCAAAGCTGTGGTTGCCTATGTGATCCCAGATATCCCAGCAAGTATTTTTATTCAACTTCAACGACAGCGTTTTCTCGCACGGCATGCTCGGATATCGGATATTAACGCAGCGGTCAGTGCTCGGAATGGCTCGGGAATTGATCAGAATAAGACAGGGATGAGGTGCATAGTAATTTATTCATTTCTTTGTAGAGGAAACGTTTTTATCAGTTTGGAGTATCAATTTTTTCAACAGAGATGAAACGCCAGATTATACTTAGCAGGTTCAGTCTTTAAGAATAAGATTCACTTATTTTTTTCAACCTGATTTATTTAAGCAAAAGTAAAAAAAAACTTTATACCTTAGCCGCTAGAAATCTCATAGCGCCATATTTATAATTTCGAGCATTTTCGAGTTTCCTCAATTGATGGAGTCCACAAATAATATAATGTTGCGAGCATACCAAAGTCATAAATTGGTAGGTGTCAGTGACCTAATGAATTGTTTATTTTTAGTTAAATATTTTCAGCGAGGTAGACTCCGTACAAGAGGAGTTGGTGTTTCAACCAGGACAGTTCAATAACGAACAGATATCAACTGAATTCGAAAAAATTATGCGAAATAGTTTTCATAAGAGAGCACCTTCTCTTCATTCTCTTCGAACTCACGAAACTGATAGCTTCCATACATGTCAAAGTTTGGGGAATTCAAGCGAGCCTTATTTGTAGTTTTTTTTGTAGCAGCGCTCGTTTATATAAGTGATTGGTTGAGGTTTGGCTTTATGAATTAAAACGTGAAATTCAGTGATGATATTCTCTGTAAGTGCATTCTTTTTATTAGTAGAGAGAGCTCCCAATGCTATAAACTTAGAAACATTTTTCGTAATTCCATCAAAAAAGAAGTGCTAAGATATGCTTTTTTATTACATTTACTGTAACTCAGTTAGTTTTTACTTTATTCTCTTTTTTCCAATCTTTTTTTTAAATATTATATAAAATATACTGCATCTGGAGGCTATTTTCATATGCCTATTAGACTTTTTATTTCCTTTATTATGTCTTGCATTCCCTCTATTTCATTGTTTTCTATATATTTATGTATTTTTTTCTCCTCATCTGTTTTATCTTTTCAATATCATCTATGATTAATTTATGGAAGGTAAGCTGGTGTTCGGTGACTTTACCACTTCTTCGTTATTTTGCTTTTTAGTTCATAATTATGCAAGTTATGGTGCTATCACGAGTCAGTGCCGGGTTTTTTAGATTTTCGCTCACTGATATCACTTTCAGAGTATTAAATTCGACCTTAATTTTTTAATTTTTAGGACAGTCTTGCTTTTGCACATAAGCTATTTTCTAGTTATTCGGATCCACTAAGGATGATTATTATCGGTTTCGATTTTTACTGGAAACATTCTTTAATTATTTGTTGAAGAGTAGTTCACATCTGCATTTCTGCATTTGATGCATGTTGAAGTTTTAGTAAAACTTGTTATTGTTTCGCCATCTAATTCATATTACTTTTAAGCTCAACTTTAAAAGTCGTTGGTATGGTTTTACTTTGTTTATCCTCATGCATGGAAGTAATTTGACAGGATTAAGTTTGGACTAGACACTCGATTCGTTGGATTGTAAACTGTTCACAGGGTAATTTATGAGAATCACATTTACATAGTGAATTGCATCTTGAAACGATCGAACAGTGATGATTTATAAAGTCAAGTTACATTAAATGGTCTTGATAAGGACATATAAAGAAATTCATGAATAAGCTATCATAAGCTTGTTAAAATTGGTCCTTTAAAAGTTGAGAATTTTGTTTTTTATGTGAGCGCTGATTGTTGAATGTATAAATATCTCAATTAATTTGTAAGAATTCGTACACTAGTGGTAACAGTCACATTTTTTTTTTTTTTTTTGGGTAATAATTTAGAATGAAGTCATAAGCAGAAAAGTAGATTGCACAGTGAAGTGAAATAGCCGAAAATTTCAACCGTTTCAGAATAATGCAGCTTTATCACTACGTAAAAAAACTTTTTGCGTTGGGATTCTCTCAATTCCCTTTTTTCTTTTATAACATGAAGAACAAAATGTGAAGGGAATTTTTGCATGCCAAGTATTTAGGATTCCGCTTCGTTGAAGTTTATAAGTTCCTGTTCCGGGTATCCAGCGTTGGAGCAATGTTTATTATGTGCATTGGTTAGTGTTGCAGTTATGCCCTAATCTATATCAGATTATGATAAATGTGATAAACGGTTCTCCTTAGCTAGAATTTGGCACGAATTGGCTGAAATAATATCATCGAAGGTGTGATCTTACAAACTGATTGCATGTCCTCGGTGCAGTGGACCAAACAAGTGAATTTGACAATGTTGTTAGTTAATGGTGATAGTTTTTACTCACGCTTCCATAAGTTTATCAGATCCACAGGACCGAATTTGTATGAAATCCATAAAACCATCATTTTTTAAAGTGATCATTTTCAGTGGTCTGATCAAATTTTATGTAAACAAAGTGACGTTCTTTATCTTTCCTAAAATTGTTCCAATTTTCAAATTTTACATTTTGCTTTTCTTTAACTGTTCAATTCGCTTTGATTTGCTGCAAGTTAAATTATTTTTGTTTATAAAACTGTCCAGTGACTGACTTCAGAATCCCCCTATAAATCTTTAAATTTTTGTAATTATTCCCCATCCACTTATTCCATTTATATCGACGATTTTAGAACTTGACTTAACCTGCAGGGAGTACGATGGAGCAGAGCAATGAGGAAGGTGTTCGTTAGTTAGGTATATTTTTTTAAGGTTCAAATTGACAGATGGCAGTTAAGTAAAGTTCTCAAGAAGGAAGCAGTTTCAATTAGGTAGAAATAATCTGATTGTAAGTTAGAATACCGAGGATTTTTCTTTTTTTTTTTTTTTTTTGCAGTCGTCTCGAGATTATAATTTTTCCTTGTTTCCTGATTGTATTTATCATTGCTATCTCCTTTTTTCGTTAAATTACAACAATGACTCACAGCATCCAAAGTATAATCTATCTTTAAATAGGTCCTTTAATATCTTTTCTAAGTTTCTTTAAAAATTCTTTTAATCTGTCCAATATAATTTTATCTTGAAATTGATCATCTAAAATTGTGGCCAGAATTTGATTAATTTTATTCCTTGCCACATGAACCAGTCTACATTTTTCTTAATCTGCATTACTGTGTTAGCAGTTTCTTGATTTCTTCATACCATCGTTATTATTTTTTAGTGTTTTGGATTTAAGTTCCAGAATGATTAGTAAGAGAAGGTATGAAATGATTCTTTTATCTTTTATCGTAGATTGATCATTCAGAATTGTAAATCACATGAAATTCTTCAAGTTAAACTTTTTTGAAAATTTTT
>PQVD01001433.1:0-37844 GCA_003012265.1 Setaria equina
TTTTGTTTGGGTTTTTTTTTTTTTTACTTGTGTTGGTCATTATCCTACTGTTTATCTTTTTAATTATTTTTATTTTGTGTCTACTTTAGTTTTTTTTGGTTGTGTTTTATTTTTTTGTTTTTTGTATTTTTTTAATTTTTAAAAAAAAAAAAAAAAAAAAAAAAAAATTGAATTATTAAAAAAAAAAAAAAAAAAAAAAAAGAAAAAACAAACTGAAAGAAGACTTACTCTTTTACTCTAATGCTTGTTCATTACTGAAAAAACATAAGAAAATAATTTTTCTGCGATGCAATTTCATTTCTTACAACTTCTCAGAAAATAAATTCAGAAAAAGTTATCGTTTTATAAATTAATTCAGATCTTTGATTACGTATTTTATTTAGTTACCATTTAAAATATGAGTAAGACGACACATTTTGGAATCAATAAACATGGTTTGAATGTATTTTACTACTTTGAGTTAACAGTTATTCATATGAATATTTTCTGAAAATTTCCCTCCTGACACACTAAACACACTATTTCAGTTCAAAACTTTTAAAATTTTCTTAGAATTTTAAAAGTTTCGTGATAGATTGATTACTTCTTTGATTGTTATATGCAAAATTGAATAATAGCGAAATTTTCTTAAAATAAAGGAGCATTGCACTATGCTTCATATGATTTTTTTTTTTTTGGATTTTTAAATTTCATCACACTTCAATTTATAAGCTTTAATTAATTTCTATTATTGATGTCTTCCAATTAAGAAATGATAAACTGATCAAAACAATTCCTTCTGCACAAATAATAATTTTGAATTTCAATTTCTTGCAGCTAGTTGAATAAAGTATTTCGTTTTGTCTTTCAGAAATTCAACAATGCCAATTTACTAAGAGTTCCCGTAGACATTATTTCACATTTTCACAGATTATCCAACCTTGAACTTCTCTTCAATCTGATTCCAACATAACATGAGATTTTATTTCACTTGATATTTATTTTCTTCGTTTCTGTCCGATAAGATCATCTAAGTCTATTGTGTATGTCCTGTCAATGCCGACTTTCACAAAAATTTTTTATGAATCACATTAATTTGTTACAATTTATCAAGGAAAATTGAGATTGAAATGGGAATGAGTCTGAATATTTATCTTTTGCGAAAATGTCAAAAACAAATAAATAAATAAATAATTATTCCTTGTATGAGAATACAGTGACTGAATGGAAATGCACCAAATAAAATTTTTAGAAAAAAAAATTCACTGGGAGTTCTAAGCACTTTTGAAGAAATCCAGAAACTGCCGGCTATTCATTGGTCGGCTGATCAGCTATTTCTAACTTCACCCTGAAATTCAAATTTACCCTTTATTCAACAAATTTTCGAAAAAAAAGTGTATAAAACGTCTTTTCTATATGAAAAGGTCTAGGATCCTGACACAATGAGCAAATTGGACTACAGCAGGTTGTAGCTGGATGCGAAAACTGATTAAATTCGCGTGATAGCAGACCATTAATATTCAGGATATTTTAAAACTAAGAAGATTCAATTTAGTGGAAGCCAAAATTAATAAATTTCCTGCATCTTCTAACATCGTTTAATTATTTTAATAGTTTTTCGAGATTAAAATATTGAAAAAAAATCATAAATATTAGACAGTGCTTTTTATAAAAAAACATTATGTTTTTATTGCTGTTAATGTTTGAAAGTTTTGTGAAGTGAATGGGACAACTGTATTCAATTTAAGTTTTGAAATTCAATTTCAAGGAGAAAATTAATTCAATTTCAGGTTTTGAACTAAGAATCAGATTACAAGATCCTGTACGATCTAGCTAGAGATTTGGAAATCACAATGAACGAAAGATCGTCATTAACTAACTATCATTTTGCGATTTACATTCACTTTTTCGGTGTTTCCGAAAACTGAGCATTAATTAACTTACTTGATTTTACCACAGGTGTTTCCTTTTTCTCCTGTTTTCCTGAGGCTTCACTACCACTTCCTTCCTCCTTTGCCACCTCAGCAGTTTTCGTTTCATCTCCTTTTCCTGCTTCTACCAATTCCTCCTCTTTCTTGGCAACATCTTCGCCATCTTTCGGCTTTTCAGTTGTCTGTCCTTTTCCCTCAACTAATTCTACCGACTTTTTGTCTTCAACTATTTTCTTTCCTTCCTTGACAGTCTCATCCGACTTTTCTCCCTCCTTCTGATCTTCCACAGATTTCTCACCTTCCTTTGCTACTTTGGTAGATTTTTCTCCTTTCGATGCTTCACTAGATTTTTCATCACTCTTTGGTGCTTGGGTAGAACCTTCTCCTTTTTGTCCTTCGCCGGACTTTTCACTTTCTTTTGGTGCTTCCACAGACTTCTCGTCTTCACTTGCTAAAACGGAAGGCTTTTCATCTTCTTTTGCTAATTTTGTCTTTCCTTCTGTCATTTCAGTGGATTTCTCTTCCTCCTTTGTTGGTTCTGTACCATTTTCAGTTCCGACTACTTTTTCCTCCTTCACTTCATCTCCTTTCAATGATTCAGTTGATGCCGACTCTGATTTTTCTTCTTTTGCTTCCTTTTTTGAATGTTCTAATTTTGATTCTTCAGTTCCTTCTGATTCCGTTGCATCCTTTGGTGCTTCTAATTTCGACTGCTTCTTTTCCCCCTTCACTTCATCTTTGCTAACCTTTTTTGAATCCTTGTCTTCTGCCTGAATTGAATTAAATGTGTTTTGAGAAAGCATTTTACAATCTACATTTCACTATACTTCCATCGGTTGTATTAATTTTTAACGACAGCAGACTTTTTTACAAATGAAAAGCATAAAGAGTTGGGAACTGAAGAGTTTTGAAAGGCATCTTCTTTAGCAATTCTTCATACAGAAGCATTCAGAATCACCGACAAGTTTTCATTCATGCTGAACATGTTTGGAATTCATTAAATAGAAACCTGACTAAAATTTCAATTTTTTTCTTTTTTTTTTGGTGGCTAATCCTTTCCTGATTTATCACTCAAGGTTCAGATATTTTGCAAATCTTGTCCTGAAGTTTCAGGAATTCCTGGGCAAACTATTGAAAATAATTTAAATTTATAGTTATATATTTATATATTATTTATAATATTTAATACCTTGGCAATGGGGACTTCAGTCTTTTCAGCTAATAACGGAGTCATTTCTCCCATCTCTTCTGAAATGCATTATGTAGCGAGAACTTTTTTCAGTATTAAAATGTTGATGAAATAAGAACTGAGAAGATACCTGACAGTCTAAAGCACTCGAATTCTAGAAGAATGTGGAAATGAAATGATAGCACTATAAGTTAAGAAATTTCTTCTTTTGAAGAATCAATGAAATTGCTCATAAGCAAGTTTCTATATTTTAATTGAAAATTATCCATATTAACGACTAGATTCAGAACAAACCTGGCTTAGGTAGCGGACTCGATAATGCAATTGCTGCTAAAAAGCTGAGCAAAACAGCGATTACTAACGACTTCATTTTTTCCTTAAAAAATTTATAGATTTTATTAAAATATTTATCTTTTTAATCAAATAGTTACGTTCGAATAATGTAATAAGGTTACATATCGTTCTCAAAGTTTATGCATATCTATTTCAAAAAAATCTATCACATAAACAAAGACAAAATCCATTCTCGAAATCTAAATAAAATATGACCCTTATGACATATATATTCCTTAACAAATGTTCTTTGAAGTGACATTATGGGATAGACTAAGATTCAAAAAGTAAAAATGATGGCAGATATTTCGCGCATGATTGCAATAAACCGCATTTCATTTTTCAAGATATTTTTGCAACTTAAATGCGAAAAATTGGGAAGGAGATTTGCTAGCTTGAATTTGTTAAACAAAAGCGGTTTTTAGATTCATTCTTTCAACGAAATTCCTTACAATGTACAAATTTCCAACTTTACCGGTTTTTGTAAAGAGTGAAATAAATCTCAAATACTTGTTTACTGTTTATCGGTTTGTTACCGGCTCAGCAGTAAGACTTTTTTTGCTAAGGCAGTCAATTTTAAGTAGTTTATAAAGCCGGAAAATTAAGCGCAGTTAAGGAAGAGTAAAACTAAATCATGATCATGATATCCACTAATTCCAGCTTCTGAACAAAAAGAATAAAATTGGGATTTCGAGTTGGAATTTGAAATACAGAATAGTTTAAAGAGCAAATTAGAGTAATTTTCGAAGATCAACTAAACACGCAATTTTAAAAATTGAAATAAGGATAAAGAGAAGATGGATGGCCATTATCAGTTTGATAGATAATCGGTCAAAGGTTACTTCCTTCGTCTTCATCCTTTTCTCCATTTCTCGTTATTTCTAAAACATCGTTAACTAGGCACATGTTTAAAAATAATGGATTTGAGCTACACGCCCTTCGAACTAGCTCCGACAACAAATGACGGTGTCGAGTAGAAAATTTCTCAAAAATTTGAAAAGAAATTTAATTGATCTTTGATACGTATTTTTACAAAAATCATCTATATATTTTATATCTATCTATCTAATATATATATATATATATATATATATATAGGGAGAAAGAGAGAGAGAGGTTTTTGTAAAAACATATATATAAATATATATGTAAATATTTCTTTTTCTCCACACACATTTCCGGTTCCAGCACCTGTGATTACAAATATTTATATTATTCACAAACACTTCACCGACTTTTACCGTATAAAACAACGGAGGATTTTTTCGTCCTTCAAAACTACTTCAGTTTGTAAAAGAAAATACGACTGGTATCAAGTGCTGAAAATGAAGGAAGGATACGTTAGACGCGCGATGAATGGGATAGACTTCTTTCTGAATCCCAAAGTAACTCTTCATTTGAAATTAATTACTTTATTTAATCTTGCCACTGGAGAAATCAAAATCTATTTATATTTGAGTTGAAAATGTAAATCTAAACGAAAGAAGTCTAAAAATATTTTCTAAAAAAATAAAAATTTTAAGAAAGTTAAACCTATACAAGTGGAAAAATTTTTTCATACGATGAAAAAATTTTTCAGTTTATAATTTCTTTAAATTGTCTGTAATTGATTGGAAGATATTCTTTCTTATGTCTCGTCTTTAAGTTTTTATGTCAATTATTACGTCTTTTTCAAAAATTTTCGGACAAATGAATTATAAGAACAAGTTGCTTTTTTCTTTTTTAAAACTTGGAAGGCCTTTAATATCAAAATATGTGTGGATAGGAATGCAATGAAATATTTTATTGAATTGAATGCATTTGTTATGGCAGTGTATTATTAGTGTATCTATGTGATGTTTAAAATTCATCCAAAAAAGTTCTGTGATAAATTTGCCTTCAACTGATAAATCATTTGGACTCACTCAGTTGAGTTAAGAGGTGATCTTCTCTTCTATTCATTAAGCCAATCAAATTTGCAAATTTTTTCTTCCTTATCAAAAAGAAACCGAAATCAAGTTTGCACACATATAAGGAGCAGTGGCCTATTTGGAGCTGAAGTTATGTCATCTGAAAGACACGATGAATAAAAAGAACAAAAAGGAATGGTCAATAGGTCACTCATTCGAAATGAATTTTTTTTTTTGAACTGTCCGTTGACTACAACTGTACGTAAATATTGTGACACATTTACTGCACAAGTTTTTAGAAGTACGAAGAAGGGAAGGAATTCATCTGCCAGGTTTTTAATATGTTGATTGTACGTACATTTTCCTTTTAAGACGAATGTTTTCCTGGAAATTAGGAGAAAACAAAAAAGTTTGACTTAAAAAATATTCCGAACTTTGAGGGAAATACTCGAAAATGAGATATCCCAACTTTTTGAATTATCCAATTCTTATTGAGAAATTCAAGCCAGCGCCGCCACTAAAAACAATCAGAGACTGGAATTGATGAGAAGAAGCTACTGACGAAGTCATATAATGAGGACGATCAAAAATCTCTAACTTAAAATTAGTACGTCATCTGAAAAATTGCCATTACATTCTCTGGAAACTCATTATATACTTCAGAAACTGCCATTACGTTCTATTTATAAATTATTTTACGAGGCTATTATCAGGGAATGGTATAAACCCATTATTATAGAATGAATTTGAAAGTTTGCTTTATGAAAATTATTCTTCAACTGAAAAAAAGCAATAAAAAGGCGATAGCATAGAGTTTGTTCAAGAAATTTTTTGCTTCATTATCTTCTGATTTTGCGAATTAAACACCAGCTGGTACAATGGAAGAACAATCCGGTTGTAAATAGTAGCTAAAGCGATATTTTTTCCTCTTAATATTTCCCAGAATTGATATCATTAGTTAGTACTGGTAGCATTATTATCAGCAAAATTGCCGTTAACAAAACGGATCCATAATTCATTTTTTAGCCAGCGACAACAAAATATCTTTCAAAGTAATCTCCTGCTCCTTTTTCTTCAATAATTTCTGTTTTAAAAAAACTAAAAAGACGCCCTGGAGGTGATTGTTAAAACTTTTTTCTAAAGAAATGTCAAGTTTCATTTTTGTCTGTCCAGCATGAACCACTTTTTCGATATGTATATAAGTGTATTTTTCATAAATTATTAATTTTCATGATCGGTAAGAATGGTGGAACATGAGAATGTTAAAACGCTTCCACAAATATGATTCTGCACCAAACATGATTACGAATGACTACGGACACAAGTAATAGATACATTTGCAGAAATTATCCGTGTCTAATAGATGGTTAGGTGAAGTCCAAAAGTGAAATTTATTTTAAAATTTTTTAATTAAAAATTTATCATAAGAGTAAAGTGGAAGTTTTAAGAAACTGACTGAAATAATTTTCAATGATTATAACACCTGCAAATATTTTTTTCACAAACTTTGATTGAGCTATATGATGAACAGTTAGCTCATCGGCACTTCATTTCACATTGTCATACTTGTTGTCGATATCTGTCACAGTATGATGCTAATGGAAATATCAGTTAATTATAAGTGATGAAGAATAACCATCAATATGATGATTTTCGATTTCTCTAAAGAAGAATAAGGAAAAAAAAAAAGTAAAGAAAACCAGCAATATGAAAGTATGAAAGCCTGATGATAGCATTCTTTCAACACCAAATAGTTAAACATCTTTTAATCGACGTTTTACCACAGAGATGAATATAAGATGTTGGATTTTTCAACAAATTTCTATTTATATAGTTTTTATGGGTCGCCAGTGAATGGCTGATGATATCTGAGCTACGGTTTGTACACCGCCTTCTTTCGCCATTTTTATCGGTGGAAAAAATGTCGTCTCTTAACTGTCGAAAAAAGACGCAAGAAAAGATATGAAAATGAATTATTCCTTTCATTAATTGTGTCGATTCACTTCTTTTAGTTGCCACATTGTATAAAATTTGAATTTTTTCTTTTTCAATATTTTTGTAACAAAAGAATAACGCAGATCCAGTAATTAGCTTTCATACTAATAAATTTTTCATTCTATTCAACATACCTTACGTCAATCCTTTTATCGAAAGTTTCAAACTTTCTATTGTTAACATTGCTTACCTTTTATATAGAATACAATAAAGAGTTTTGTAAGTTGCAAAAGTTTCGTAAGCTGAATTATGGTTCATTTCTCTTAAAAAAGTTACTTGGTTTATTGTCAGATGGAATGTGTGGCTTTAAATTTTATTTTTCGATTAAAATTTATCCGACTACTTCCAAGTGACTGTATTATTTTATCGCGAGATTATTGCTCTTTGTGGATACCTTTTTTTTTGAAACCTATTTTATTAATGTGAATCATTTTTAAATGATTTGCATGAAAAAGTTAGATGGTGAAAAGGAAAGACAATTTTAGTTGTAATGCATTACATTCGCTATATTTTGACTTTCATATACATAAATTTCGACAAACAATAGAAACATTTTTGTTTTGTCAGATCACATTTTGTATGTTATAAATAGTAAAGAGAGTCAAATAAAAAACACATTTGCGAATTAAAAACTGTTCTTAATTTCTGCTGTAGATCCGTTTATTCCTCCGTACAGTGATGAATTTTATTGAATCTGATAAGATTTCTATATTTTATGACATTCTCAATGTATTTTTTCTCTTCGATGATAAATTTTGGACGGATTCTTGTATCCGTCTATGGAACATTCTACAATTCATCGTTAACTCTTTGAAGACATTTTGTTTCGTCCCCTTCTGTAATAACAAAATAGTAAATTATAAGGAAGAGGAGAAAAACCATCGGATAAAGCGTCCTGCAATATCTATCAATATGACGAGCAATTGAATGATAACGACTTGACTTCAACATAAGTAACATCATCTGATAACGAGACATATCATCCACACCTGCTTCTGCTTTTCTACGCTGCAATAATACCAATCGATTAATTAGCTGCAGAAGTATCAGTGAGAAAATGTGCCATAACAAAGAAAACCTCCATTTAATTTTATAGACCTGTTTCATAAATTTAGAAATGTTAATCAGTTAATTCTTAAAAAAAATAAAACAAAATCCTTTTATTTCGAGAAAGAAACTGATAAAAAAGAGATAAAATGTTAAAATGATGGAAACGATATAAAAAGTAAAGAGAGTGTAAAAATATAAAAATATCAAAATTGGACAAAATATTTTAAAAAAGTTATATGATATTTCATAAAAGTTTTGAGCTGGAAAACAGAGTGATATGAAATAGAATAAATAATGGAATAATAAGCAATAACTTAATTATTTACCAACTCTCGTGATTTATACTCCAGCGAAATGACAGTCAAAGCTTCGAGCATCGTTACAAAGACGAAACTTGCTGTAAAGCCGAACCATAGATCAATAGCCTGAACAAAATCTGAGCTTTTGAAAAAAAAAAAAGCAATTTTCTATATTCTGTTATTTTGAATAATATTTTGCTTATATTAAAACTGAGATAAAAATTGAAAGTCGTTGACAAGACTGTAAAAGTTATCGTTGAAATTTATAATGCTCAAGTATTAAGCTGCTTTCTACCTTCTAAATATGGAAACAGATAAGACAAAAAGGAAAAAAAAGCTCTAACCTTCATGTAAGAAACTTTTGGGAGCACTTCTTTAACGGCACTACTTTCAGCACTAAGAGTCAAAAAAAGTGTTAGTGAGCCAAATATTCTACCAGTGACAAATTCTTCTGGCAACCAGACACTGATCCAAGAAAATACGACACAGGTTGCAGTAGGAATATAAGTTCGTGTCATGTGATAGTCAAGATGGCGCTTGAGTCGGAAGCTTGCTTCCAAACATGAAAAGTTACCTGAAGATTGGGCCAGGATGAGAATCTTTGAATATCACTAGGACAATCTGGCTCACCTGCAGTGAAGCATAAGACATACTTTTGCTGTTCATTTCGTAAATGATAAAAGAAACAATGTTTCTTTGGTTAAAAAAAAAAAAAAAAAGAGATGGCGAACTTAAACTTCAAAGACATCATCATACTGCTGCTTGACTACCTTCCTCAAAATTTCTCGTTTATCCATCTATATCAATTCGGTTATTCATTTTCGTAGCACAGACAGTATTTGTATTGAAAAATTGAATAGTAAGGAAGTACCTGTTTTGCGGAAGCCATCACAATACCCCTTGTAATATTTTTCAATATACAGCTCTTCCAATCCCATATTTTTATTCATTCGAATTGCATCACTCAGCTGAGGAAACCAACTGTAGAGTACAGAATTTTGACCTGATGCTACTGCAACAATTCAATTTTAATTTGAATGAATAATAAACTCTTCAATAATTAAATGGTTTATCGACTCTTGGCTTTTCCTACGAGATCGCAGGTAAAATGCATTTTGTATTATAATTAATTAATGAGCTGTTCCATCTGAAGTGTTCAAACTCAAAACATAATTCCTCGAAATGTAGCTATTGCTTAGGCAATTTCTTTTTTTTTTAAAGCAATTGCTTAATTTTTGATGTGAAAAAAGATAAGATTAAAATAATGCTCACTAGCAGTGATTTTCAGCGAGCATACTTGATTATCGTGTGGGTATTTGCATAAGATAAGCTTGCATGATGGCTTTAAATATAAACTAAAATATTATACATATTATCCAATCTGCATTAACAAACTAGTTAATGATATAACAGTAATTAATACTTAAACAATCAGATGAAACATACTGAGTTTCAAAGAAAATTTCGCCATTGGGAAATACATACAACCAAAAATTCATCGTTGTCATTCGATGATATTCTGCCTCTTTAGCATTCTGGAAAAAAGGTGCTGGACGCCAAATTTTCCTGTAAATTATCACCGATAATAGCATTACATTTCTAAAGCGTAATTGATATTGAAGAAGCGAAAAGAGAGAGGGAGTTGAGGAATTACTGAATATCTTTTAAGAGGTAAAGCACAAAAATATGCTAATTTATCCAAAAATGAGTGAAACATTCACTTAAGAGTGTCTTCATCATTAATTAAAATTGGTCGATCGAACTGATGAGCCAAGCGTGAATCAAGCCATGCCATACGTAACCATATATCCATATCATAGTCCTGTTTATTAAGAATTGACTTTTAATTATACTAAGTAAACTCAGTAACATTTTAGAAATATTAAAAGAAAAAACAAGTGTAGTCAGACTTACTTTTCAAAACAAATTAAATTAAAACTACTAACAAACCATTGTACTTTGTTCGAAATTTGACATCGATTGAATAAATATTCCAAAAAATACTTCGGCAATAGTCCCTTCTAGAATGGTCGGCGGTGATCTTAAAAAATTTACGGTAAAAAGTAGATTTTGCAAAACTGTTAAGTTGGAGGTGCAAAATTAGACAAAAGAAATATGTAAGGTGGGAAGAACGTAACAAACCTAGAATCGTATTGAGTTTTATTGAGAAGTGGAATGAGAAGAGATGATGAAAGTGGTATCAGATTGGCCATTATTCCATTGTCAAATATATTTAAAATGGTATCCAATTGAATGCCTCTTCTGAACATTGCCGTTAAAGCACTGATTTTCTTTCTTGAAGTAGCCTTTTTTTCTGTCTAAATCTTTGTTGAAATTTTAATTTCCAATTTTTGTTGATAGTACTGTATTGCTTCAAATGAACGAGAAAAATTTCCTCTACTATTTAAATTTACTTTTAAGACATTTAATAGGAAAGGAATGATTGTTGCATAAATAATAACCTTTTCATCTTCTACCTTCGTTTCACTTGAGTTTTGAGCAGCTAAAAATCTAATTCATTTTGCAGAAAATCAAGTGAATAATTAATGTGAAATTGAAATTAATAATAGAAGTAAATTTGTTAATAAAGATAATATTTTGAAATTAATGTTTCATGATTGAGAAACAAGATCAAACCTCTTATTTCTTCTGTAATATTTTTGATCACTGAGATTTCTCCTTCGGTGTCAAATTCCTGAGGGACACAAACTTTTTTAAGGTCAATTTGAATTCCTTTATGAAGTGCAAACACTCTCGCCAATTCACCAAGTTTGAAAAAATTAGCTACTTCTTGATTACGCACAACAACCACAGAAGTCATTTTCTTAGAATCAGCCTTTATCTATAATTGATTACCTTTTGTGTTTTTCTAGCAGCATAGCTTATTTTGAAAATGCCAGGTGAAATATAAAAACAAAAATAGCTTTTTGGTTATTAATCTGTTTAAGATTCCCTTACTTGGTAAGTTATTGCCGTTTTTGGATTAACAATACGAATTCCCGATCGAATCAATGGTGAACTGTCAATTCTTTCAAGATTATGGTCCTGGTTGTATTTGGCAATGAATAAAACACTTGGCTGTTTCGGTTCCAATTCACGCACATTGGATTCTCGAGGTAGCTCGGTGCTAAAAAAAAAGAAGTGAATCTTCCAGTTTTTCTACAAGCATTTTCAAAAAACAGATCCATCTTTCAACACTGATCGTCTTTTCTCAAAAAAATATATTTGTGAATTGTTCAAGAAGATAATTCATAGCTTAGATTATGAATTTATCAAATTTATTAAAGAATCTTTGGAATAAATTCAAACTTAGTAGTGACATATTCTGCAGAATTTTTGTCATCTTCAAAATCCAGCATTTTCTTCTTTTTTATTTCATAACTATCGCATATTTCAGATAAATTGATTTCGTAATGCCTGAAAATTGAGAAATTAATGATAATCTTTCGCTTTTTTTACTTGCAAAATGATACTCTTCATTCTGACTTTTAGTTAGATATGGAAGCTATTCAAGAAACCGATTATGAAATATTTTTACTTAACCGAATTATTTAATTTCTGCTTATCATTTTGTCTTTCAAGAAATTAAAAATGAAAAATAAAAGAAAGGCTTGTCACTTTCATTTCTCTATTATTATAGGAAAAGTTTTTAATGTTCAATCAACTAAACTGCCAAGTAAAAGAAATTAATTACAAACTTTGCCGATTTGAGAGAATCAATCAACAAGTATCGACTGTGATTTTTGCATATTTCTTCGAAATTAATATGGACAATCTTCAATTAGTATAAACATAAAAATCATAGTTTTATTTCTAAGTTGCAATCTTGATGATAAAAAATTGCAAATTTATAAGGAATTTGATATCGATCAACTTATACAATAAACATTAAACTTACTCCTCAACCTTTTTTATCAGTGCCGGAAAGTAAAAAATAGCAAAAATTAAGATTTTGAACTGAAATTAAAAAGTTAAATTGAGAAAAATTAATAGACAAATTAACCTCATATTTAGATAGGAGTTGTTTTGGTAAACCAAATTTTGTTAGCTGCACTACACTTTTCAATGATGCCACTTTTCTTCGTATTGATAGCAAATCAATGATTTCAGCTGTTGGTGCAATATAACCTCTCTAAAATACTCGAAACTTTTTTATTAAAATTATCCAAATAAGCATTTAAGTTTGTCATAAATTAGCATGGCTAGATATTAAAACAAAATAAACCATAAAAAAATTTTATTCCTTGCTTAATTAACAAGCATTCAATGTTGCTTTTGTTACTTACTTGTCGAATGTAATAATTATTTACAGATAAACATATTTTTCTCTCTGGTTCAATTAATGATTATAAAAATAATGTGATAATCTACTTGCAATTTCCACCATAGATTCCATGCCTTGCACTGAGGTAATTCACCATAACGAATTCCAATATCTTCAGCTTGATAGGTTGTATTTATCCATAATAAATCAGATTCGCTTGATCGACGAACTAATGTAGCAAATGCCAAAACAATAACAAGAGAAAAATATTTCAAAATCATTAACATTAAAGAAAAGAAACGGTGTGATGGTATTCTTTGTGATACGTTGGTGAAGAAAAATTACTCAAAAACCAGTTATTAAAGGTGGCTGACAGGAAGGAGAAGTTCAGCAATCGAGAAGAGAGTGAAAATGACCAACAATAGACTTATTAGGCAATACAAGTCGATTATTTGTCAAACTTGATGGTTACATCAAATTGAATGAGAAAATGGAATTTGAAGCTTTTTCGTTTTATTTAGAAATCGAACTAATTCAAAATGGAGAAATAGAAGAAATTTTTTTAAACTTAACTATTATTCTAACATTAAATAATTATTTGTGTTATGCACATTCTTGAAACTATGATATCTTTGGCATTAGGAAATGCAAAAAAAATTTAAGGAAAATTAAACATTAAATAAGCTTTTATGAAAATTTCCATGCCTTTGTGAAGGTGACTTATTTCAGAATAACCAAGTAATAGAAATTTTTCATTTACGTCTTTCCATTTGTGATTTTTCAGTTTTTCATTTTTAAATTATTTTAAATATTAAAGGGAATAAACCTTTTTTATACACAAGAAGAATTCATTCTTTAAAAGGTTGCAAAAGAAGAAAAGAAGGAATTTGAAAGGGAATTCCGTTAGGTCAAACATTTACATTAAAAAATAATTCCTTATTACTTAAAGTATCTAATTAGTTTTCTCTCTTTCATAACAGCCGATTTATCAAATCCATAAATTATTGAATTTGACAAATTGCTAAATAAATTCTCACCAAACTAAGAAATAGTTAATAATTTATTGGATTCACGCAAGAAAATAAAAGGAACTATGAAATATAATATCAGACTCAAAATTCAAATATTTTTGAAATTTTACCGAAACTGTGAAGTTCAAGTATTCGATAAGTAATTTTATATAGCGTTGAGCTGCTATTCCTCCGGTTGATTAGTTTTGACCAGTACTATAAAAACTAATTTGAAAGTTAAAAAAACTATTAAATTCGCATAAAATTTTAGCGATGAATCTGATTGGACCATTTTATAAGTGAGCTAGCAAAACTAAATCAAGGCAAAATGAATGATACATAGCTTGGATCTGAAGGATGAGACCAAAATGTGTTGTGGATTATAAAACGACAATATTAATAGCCATCATCTTGTGGCTACTTCCTACTTCTTTTTTTCTGCGTTCGTCTTATTTCTTTACTTTTTATAGTTCAGTTTTCCTTTTCATAATCAGCCTCTAAGAATTAACTTTTCTTCATCGTCATCTTTCCATCGTTTTTTTTTTTTTATCGATTTACAACTTGCTTGTTTGGAGATCGGATAAGTTGAATTGAATAGAAATTTTAGCCTTACTGAGAAAAATATAGCATTTATATGGTCCATCAGATGTTGCGACGAAATAATACCATTGACAGTGATAAGTAGCAATTCATGATTGATAATAAATGATAATTTTTAAACATTGATTTAAGGGTCATACAAAAATTCAACTTCTTTTGTGATAGCCGATTGAATGAAAAAACTTTTAATTAGAATCTTAATGGTTTGGCAACCCTTGTCAGCGTAGCAGAATCATTGCTTAGAAAATTAGAATTAGTGCTAAAAATAGGCTAAATTCTTCTTCTCTTCGAAATTGAATTATCATGTCGTTTGCACATCATGCAAAGTGTAATTGATTGAATTTTTGGAGTCATGCTAAATTACTCATTTTAAATCAACTGAAAGCCAAAAGCCAAAATTCAGGTCTTCTTTAACAGGAACATAATCGATATATAAACAGCAGTTGAAGAATAGATGTAGACAGATTTCAAATAACCTGTCTTCCTTTCCACTTTTCAATATTTTAAATGAGCTATCAGTTAGTTTTAAATCTGACGTCTGCGTTGATTTCAGAGAGCTTATCACTTCTTTCCGGATTCTTCCACCTTCGGCATTATACACTAAGCGGCTTATTTACGTTTCTATAATGTCTGTTTTACTAGCATCAAATTTTTCATAATTGACAGAAAGTTATTTTTTTCAAAGAAGCCAAATTAGAAGTAAGAAAATAATTCCGGAGATAGCGAATAAATTACTTTCAAGAGGTTTAAGCTAGTTTCTGCGCAGATTCATTTCTTCTGAAGCATCTTGGAAAGCTTTGCCAGAGCACTGTATGCTGTAGCTTGAGTTGTGTACACCTTTGTTGGAAAATGACCTGAGTTATATTAGCAACTCTTTTATAGAAGCCATAGTGCATCCATATAGAAATGAGTATTTCAAAGCATTGGACAGTTGCATTATGTCTGTTGTTTCTTTCCCTCAAAGTTAGACTCTTTCCTTCATGCTCCGGTAGTAGAGGCATAGATGGGTGGGAAGGATGAAACTTATGAAGGAAGGGGAGGAAGTTGGCATGACATGTAGTCTTGTCATCCCCCGTTTTCAAACTGTTAAAATTTAGCAATTCATGAAGAAGAATAGACAGAGTTGTTCCTCCGTAGAACTGGTATCAGTTAGAAGTGTTAGGATTCTGGTTACATCCCTGAGGCGTTCATAAACTCCTCTTGCTAACCTTATGTTACTTTAATTCAATCCATTTGTTGTCTCTTATTGTTGCTACTGTTTACCACTAGTTGTTATTCAAACTGATTGAAACAGCTTCCATAAAAGTTCTTCCTGTCAACAGCTTATTATTAATGAAAAAAAAAAAAAATCACTAATTAATGGAAACCTGTGACTGATTTTCCTGTTGGATAAAAATAATTTTGAAGGACCTTAAATGTCAACACTGACAACAACTTTCCTCTTATTAACAAGTCAACTATTTCACAATTCTCATTTTTAGTGCATGCTGCATCAGCCCTTCCTCTGTAAAAATATTAACCCAAATTAGCTACTTGTCTCAAGCTACTGTTATTGCTATTGTTATCACTGCTCTTATCAGCTATCATTTTACATCATCATTGTTAAAGAAATGTCTTATACCTGGGAACAACTGCACATGCTAGCAACTATTTATATTCTCATCACCAATGTATGCATTTTGTTCGCAAATGAAATCGTTGGCGAACCATTCGTCAGGTTAGTGTGAATTATTCACTTTTAAATTTGAAGAAATAATCAAAAATGACAGAAGTTTTCAGTGCTGTACTGATCACTGTACTAGCACATGGAAATTTAATTTAATTGATGCTTGATTAGAATGATTGTTCTTTCGAACCTTTTCTGAGAAGAGAAATTTCAACAAAATTACTCCCTTTGTTGCAATCACGGTTGAAATATTTCTTAGCAGAGAAGATTCGAAAGAATTAATTAACCCTTTCTTTTTACAACTGTAAATTTATCAGAAAATCTATAATTTCTACTTTCAATCGATTTTTCAACTCTCAGATGTGCTATTGTTCAAATCTCTTCAACGTAATGATTGAATAACGTATCAGTCTTTCTGATCATGTTTAAAGATTTTAGAAAAAAATGGTAACTGCGTAAGCTTGTTGAAATCTTGAAAATTCTATATTAAAATGTCTGTGGAAGAAACAAAAAAGAAAAATTCAAAACTGATAAGATGATATAATCACAAAAGCAAGTACTCCGAGTTTGATGAGTATATTTCTTTTTGTTTGCTACAATGAGAAATTAGCCTATCAGAATCCTCTTTGTGATCAAAACTAATTTAAGTTAAAAATTACCTAAGAAGAAGGAAGGCTAATTTTTCACTTAAATTCCCTAAGTATCTCACCGCATTGTGACAAAGAAATGAATGAAAACTTTGAAGAATTTTCAGCTTTAAATTATTTCCAATCATTAATATCCTCACACTTTATCACCAGTGCTTCTGATCTTTTTGTCTCTCTTTTCAGCCCATAAATATCACAATATTTTATCTGTTGCTAACATTTCACGACACTTTTAATAATATCTTTCACATTTCCGGTTCATGTACTCCACATATGCAGAAAGTTGAAAGCACTAATTGCTTCTTCCCTAAATTTCATCAGTTCATGCATTTTAGCAATGTTTATTTATCAAATTTGCATAAAGTTTTGTTAGATAATAGAATTTTCACGCATCTTTGCACTGATCAAGTTTTATGTGAAATATTAATCAAACCAGTTTCTATGTCGATGTTTATCTTGGATATAAATTGTATATTTAAGATAATATTAAGTATTATATTCCCAGTATTGTCTCAACTTCAATTCAAGTTCAAATCTGGTTGTAACATGAAACGGTTATCAAATGGGACTGATATAAAGATTAGATGGAGAAGTTTTTAATTTTAAAAGGGCTTTTCCCAAAGAAATAAATTTATTACATATTTAATATAGAAAAACTAATTGAGAATGAAGCAAAAGTGGAAGAAATAAAAAATTCACTGCTGTGGTAGTATAAAAGACAACGATATAGATAGAAAAGAAAGGAAATAAATTGGTTAATATCTATTTTCGATCCCAAAAATATTCTTGTCTCTGAGTTATCTAGTTTGGAATTGCTTTTTGATGAACGATTTAAATTATCTTTAGTTCGAATCATTTTTTTAGCATTAATGAAGTTTTAACTACATCTTAAGATCCTTCAGTGTAATTGCGAAATAATCACAAAATAAAAATAGTTGATCGATTTCAATTATTTTCACTTTTTACTAAAGCTTCTAAAAATTATTTAGAACAAATGAGCAGTTATTGACAAAATTATTAGCATTGACATTTTTTCTATTCTTTTTTTTTCATCCTTGAAACTTTTTAGTAAATATTTGTTGTCATTCAATTCTCCTAGCGCTTTTCATTTCGAGCAGCTTTATCTCTTTTTTGAAATTACCTGAACTGCTTCTAATTCTAAAAATTAATATCACATTTCGTGGAATAAAAAAATCTCAAATTTTTGTTGATCTATTGAACTAACAGAATGTTTATCAGGTGAATCAAATGATACTGTACTCAATATTTTCTGTTCAATTTAACAACCTTCAGAAAGCGATTCACAAATATTAATTATTCATTTTTGCTGCTTTAATAAAATTCTTGATAGATGGAATGCTTTTTTTTTTTTCATTATCACATAAATTAACATTTGTTTGCTTGCTACAATGAACGTTGATTTGATTTTAAGGTCGTTTACCTGTACCTAAATCACCTGAAATTGCTCGAGTTAGTAGTATCATTTCAGCTGCTCAGCAGATGCTATTTATGTGAAATGGCGAACAAATACAACTTTTGTTGGCCATGTAAACGTACGACATGCGCCGAATCGTTTCTGTTACCAAGTGCTGGTGACGAATAATCAAATAGAACTACTTGTTCCTCATCAGGACTGTCAAGTGAGCAGAACGAGGTTAGTTCAATTTAATTTTAAATAATCTTACTTTAAAAAAAAAAGACTGGATCAATTTCAAACACAATGGTTCTTTGAAGTCAGTTTGTTCGGCAGTTTTATTTTTTTCTTTGCAAGCAAACAAAGTTGGTTTTTTTTTTTGTTCTATTGTTTTCAGCTCTCTTTCTTTTTTTTTGGTTGAAAAATCTTGTTTTTTTTTTTTTCCCTGCTTTGCTATTCAATGTAGCAATCGACTCTAAAATTTGATTGCTTCAACAAACTCTGAAACAATTCCACTGTCATTCATCTAACCGTCTGATAATTTTGCTTACCAGTTAAGGACATTTATTTCTTGCATCATCTTATCGAGTCTAGCATCAGCAAGTAGTCCATGTATGCTCTTTGTGATAAATTGTTATCAAATTCTTTCGCACAACTAAACAACCAATCAGTCAGCAGAAGTAAATGTCATGATTCATTCCTTCTAATGAGTTGTGTTTTTTTTTTAAGTGTTTAGAATGTTAGATAATGAAATGTAGTTAGCGATAATTGAGAGTAATGATTGGTTAATTTTTGATAAAATTAAAAAAAAAAGAAAGAACCATTCGTTAAAATATTTCATTCTGTCGTTAGACTGGAAAAAGCGGTTTTTTTTTTTTTTTTTATTTGATTCTAAACTGACAATTACTTCATATTCCAAATTTTCTGGTTACTAACCATTGGGGTTTTCTTTTGCTGAAAATTTCCAGCTTTTCATTGAACCGACCACAAGATGAATTTAGAAAATGATCAAAATTTTAACTGTGTCTTTTTTTCTTTGGATGTTGTAAAATTTTAACTTTTGAACTACGCATCATTGTTTTCCTAAAATTCTCTGTCAAATTAAGAGCAAACTACCTGTCCATATTTCAGTTAATTTTCCTTCACCGTTATCAGTGTGCATAAAGCAATAATAGTAAACATAAATTCCAAGAAAAAGTACTTCAATTTTTCTTTAAGAAGATTAATTGAAATGAATGGCTAGCAAGTTTTTTCTCAACTGGATTAAATACTTATTTCTCCGATGTCACTACTGGCATCTTCGTACTAAATCTCACAGTATTCATATTCAACGAAAACATATGAGTTATGCATATGATGATGCTAAAAAAAGTCCACCCATAATTAGCCAAAAGATAGTTTTGGAAAAGGAAGAAACCTTTTATATTTATATTTCAGAAATGTTCCGCATTACCTTTATAGTAATTAATATTTGCTGAAATATTCACGGAACATATAAAATTCTTCAGCTCACCCAAAATTATAATAATTTGAATATTCTCTCAAATAACTGAAAAATTTGATTCTTCAAAGGTGCTTTTTATTTTTTCATTTATTTTTCTCAATTAAATTGCAGACTTTTTGATAATTTATTGCTAAAATTTAATTCAGCTAAGTGACGCATTGAAATTTGGAGACTTGAAGAAATTGAATAAATGAAAGATGTATGATAAGGTGTTATTTAGAAAACCAGTTAAGGAAATCCAAAATCTTTAATCGCATTTGTTTGAGTCATACTACTATAAATTGCCTAGCGAAACAGATAATAATTATTATTCGTTTTTCTCCTTATTGTAAATTCTTCATTGTGATTGAACGATTCCATTAAGAAGAAGTGAATATTGTTGAAGAAGAGATTTTGCGTGTGAAAATATTTCCTCTTAAATGAAGCTTATCATTCTTGATATTCTAACAGAAGTTCCACTTATGACAAATAACTACATGAAATCAGAACAGTCAAAGTGACATAGAATTGTGATTCTTATATGATAAAATAGCAATAAATTCCTATGAAATATGCAAAATTTCAATTAGCACTGAAATTGGCATAATATTGTTAGCTGTGCAAGAAGCCCTAGGAAAATTCGAAAACGGTGCAAAACTGTTTCAGTGATTTTAATGCTTGAATTTAGTGTAGATTAATTTGAATAGATTGTTTTAGACAGTATTAACTCTCATTTTGAGATCTTCAATTCTTTTTTTTCAAATGAAACTTTTTTATTTTGATATTACTTCTATTTCGAGAAAATATTAAATTAAATAAATTTTTTTGGTTAAAACTCAATGAATTTTTATGCAATGTATTAGTTCTAAATTTAAATTAAAACTGACAAATTCTTGCTCTAGAATAATTTTTTTCAGATCATTAAGGCCAATAGGTGTGATAATTACGACATCAGTACTAATATCATTCCATCCGCAATATGTTACTGCCGGTGATCGAATTTATGTCTTGCGGTGCTTGCATACCAGAGCGCAAGATCACTCATTACTTCCAGGATCAGTTGCGCCCGCTGTCGCTTCTACTGGTAAAAGTTCCTGTAACTTTTCAAGAAGTAATTAATTAATTGTGCTAGTGCTTGAATCCCTCAACATTCGTAGAACGCACAGTTTAAAGTATAGTGATGAGATAATTTAGGCTTCTCACTTATTATAGTCCTGTGCGACAATTAGAAAATGAAATTCATTTGCCGCAGATGTCACAAATTTGAGTACACAATCAAGTGGTGTTGTTGAACGTCATTTTTCGGTTTTCTAGATAGTTCCCGTGAATTAGAATTAATGCCACAGTGCGAATATCAAATAAGAAGCTCGAAAGAGAATAAGATTATTCATGAAGCAATTATTGGCGAAATGGTCCGTCATCATTGGTCCTGTATGGTACGTTCGAATCAAAAATTATGCCTTGTTATCACTAACTGCTTCCTGATAACGAGTGATTCAAAGCATCAGCTTATCGATAATCATGGATGCTCCGTGGATCCTTCTGTACTTCCTAACTTGGTCTATATCAATGAGGTATACATTTTTTATGCTTTGCTCTCGAGACTTTTCATCAAAAGAAAAGCTTGAATGAAATCAAATCAATTTTTGCTTGTCTTCATTTTGCATTGCATGTTGTTCGAGAATCTGAGAAATCAATTGTATTTAGCAATAATTGAAGTTTTTCTTTCTTTGTATAACTATTTTTAACAGATGAATGTTGAACAAAACGTGTCAGTTTTCGGTATTGCTGAGAAACCTTTTGTACATTTTCAATGCCAGATGAGCTTATTACCTTCAAAAGGTGTCCAATGTCCTAAGCCAAGCTGTGCTGCTAACCACAGAAATCAGTATGCTATTTAATTTATTTTTCTAAGCTAGTTAATGAGTAAACGTCTTTCATTAGAAACAAAGAATCTCGAAAGATGTTTCGAATAAGCAAAAATTGAGTACAGACTAAAAACTAAAAAAGATAAAGCTTATTTTTTGTAAGAACCATGGCAATAAGTGCTTTTTTTTTCAAATGTTCTGACTCTCAAAAGAATTATTTCTGAAATTTTAAAAAAATTGAAGCTATATACATGCATGTATTTCTGATAAGAACTTTTAGGAGAGATTTACTTTTCATGATAGAAAACGATGAAGCACAAATACTGGATGCCGTTTCACAACCGCTCGAGATCGTGGATCTGGATAGGCAGTTTAGGAAGTGGATTCCCTCTCTATTCTACATTTTGTTTCGCTTTAGCAAACCTTTAAACTTCAAAATAGCATTGCCAGTTTCATTTTAGAATTACCCTGAAGGAATCTGAAAAAACAGATAAGGCATAGTTATTTCATGAGTGATTGTTTTTGGATGAAATAAATGTTAAATCAAATTGAATATTTGATGAAATTAGTTTAATTAAATTAACTAGATGCTGAAAGCAGTGATTTAGAAGGGAATGTGTTCAGTCATCAAAGGCCATCGTTGGTGAGATAGCTGAAGAGGAAATTATTTGCTTAACACAGAATTTTCTTGTTATCGTCAGCCTCTTCACGATTTTGGTACATTTTTTCCGGTTTATTTTAACCAGTAATTTACTATTTCCAAAATTACTTTTGAATGCTCAAAAGTATTAATTTTAAGGTTTGGTTTAATATTACCAGGCCTTTAAACAAAAAGTTTAATTAATTATTTATAAAAAGAATGGAGATCATTTTTAAGTGTGAGAGAACTGGATCGTAATTATAGCACTTAAGAGAGAATGCTTAATTTACCTCTTATTCTCTGTGCAAGAAATAAAGAAGCTTACGTTAATTCATTTTAGTTCTAAGCAAGGATTTCATTTTATTAAAAGTTTCATAATGGTTGAGAACACTGTTGCAACTGCAAATGATTTGAAATTAATTAAGTGAAATTAATTGAGCAGTTTAAATTGATATCCTTCTAGTGATCAGACACTGAATAAATAGAATATTAAAATATATTAAATAAGGTCTGATTAGTCATTTATAAAAAGATCGTTGAAGTAATTAATAATTAAGAGCCAAAACAATCAGCTCCTGTATATTGTTCTTAAAAAAAAAACCGTCATTTAAATAAAATGTGAGTAAACTTTCAGATAGCACTGTGCGCCGCTGCTGCAATAACAACAGTGTTCATCGGGACAGTACGTTGCTATGAAAGAAGATGAGGGAGGAAAAAGTTTTCGGTGTTAATTGAGATCATTGAATGCTGTTTATGCTCAGATGAAATTTCGTTTGAAATGTATACGAGACATTTTACCAGAAAGTGTTTCCGAATAGAACTACGAAAATCTCAAGAACTTCCTGCCACATTTCGACTTTCAAAATAATTAATATTAATTAAGCTTCCTCATTATAGCTCATATCGATTTCCATCCTTCTCTATTTGCTTCATTTGCTCAAAGCTTAGTAATATCTTTTCAAGCACTCACTATACAATATCAAAAACAAAGTTAAATCAAAGTAGAATCATTCACCTTTCCGATTGTTCCTCATATTGTATCTTATTCTCTCTACAGATTTATTCCCCTCATCTGTTTCTCATTTTCCCACTTCAGTAAAATCCTTTAAAAATAAGATATTCACTGGAGAGGTGAAAGATTCTCTCTCTCTTTCTCTCTATGAATGAGAAATGATTTGAAACACTGAATTGATTAGTCGAACTTATTCATACTATAAAATAAATTAATTCCAATTGGAAAAAAATTTCATAGAGCTCAATGTATTTATTGTTATGTTTATAAGATTGCATAAATTATTTCAAGAAGAATGAATATCTATTGTCACAAGTGGCTTTACTGATTCATGGTTCAATTTGCTCACTCTCAGGAGTGGAAGAAAATAATTATAGTAAGAGACATTGAAAGAAGTGATAAACGACTGAATATCACACAGACATGATGTTTTTTTTACAACTGGCTGGAGAAAAATGAGGTAGCAATAAGACAGGATCAAGAGAGTAATGTGACATCTTAAAAGGATAAGACGTCATAAGTGCAACAATAATAACGAAGGCATATTTCCTCGAAAATAATATCAGCTCTTATGAATCTTTGCCTCGAATGATTAAAACTTATTTTTATTAAGATGTCTTATTTTTCACATTTAAAGATATACATTCGAAAAAACATTATAACCCTAAAAAAAGTGCAATCTAACTATAAGCCAGTAACATACATGCTGAGAGATTAAATCAGATATTATTGAAATGTTTACGCAAGCTTTTATTACTTCCCCTGAACTTCTCAAGCACGCCCTCTACACATTCAACTTATGCCCCTGTTAAAAAAACGCTATTCCTCTGGAAATTCTATTTCATAATCCGTAGCATGCAACTACAATAAAATGTTCGGGTATGATAACTCAAGTTAGATGAGCTTTGTTGATGGCAAGTTAGTAATGTATGGAATTGTGCTCAGGGAAGTCTAGTGAAGGCAAGAGATAATGGGGTGATAGTTGGGAATATTATCTTATTATCGTAAAGAACGATATTAAAAAATAACTATACCTCTTATCTCCAGGGATTATCCGTAAGTTGGCAAGTATTGCTAATGTTTGCTTCTCTGCTATCTTGGAAGTTTACCTTTCTTTCTTAATTTTCCTCTTATGCGTAAGACTTCAAAACCTGAACATATGCATAACTTTTCTTTACCTTTTAACTTTCTAGGGATAGCTTAATTCATATTCACTGTATATTACGTAGTGCTGATCGGTAATACTCATAAATAAAAGTTTATTGATAAAGATAAATAAAACGGAAAGTAATCTTTTTTTAGAACTGAAGGCTTCCTATGCTTCTCATTGGTCGTTGTCAATCAAATATACAACGCACTTTATCGATATTTACGATATGGAGACAACGATTGACCTGCGATACAAAGAAGTATTTCTTCATTTACAGCTTTTAGAGTTTCGGAGAGTAGGTATCCGTAAATATTAAATATTGTTTTACCTTTTGTTTCACCATCTTTTATTTTTGTCCTTGTTTTTTGTTGAGGAACTGAATTAATTCAGTTTTTAGTATTACATATTACGAAATACTCGGTGTTTCGAAAGACGCAACTCAGTCGGAAATCAAAAAGGCTTATTACGAAAGATCAAAAGAAGTGAGGGCACATTTAATTTTATGAAATAAGCACTACTTAATGTGATGTTCTATGTGGATATTAAGTGGAAGCTCCCATGTTTTTGATATGAAATAAAGAGTTCATAAATTTCATAAGGAAGCTTATGATGACTAGTAAAGATATAGTAATTTTTGATTTTTGTTTAACCTATCACATTTCATTTCATCTGGAAGTATTTCTGTCTTAGGGCAAAGGATTACCGTGAAAGAGTGGATTCCCAAACTTAGTCTTCAACCATGTATTATTTTGTATATGCATTTAAAAATGGTGGAGATCCATTTCCTATCTAAATTTTTATTGAAATGAACTATGTAGGAAAATAATGACGGTGTTACATGACTATCTGTTGTGCGATTGTTTTATATATTTGAGAAATGTAAAGAAACTGAGACGAAATTTAGTTACATCCGGACAGGAAGGGCTGTTCAAATGATGAAGTGAAGCAACGAACTGATACATTTATTCAACTAACTGAAGCATACGAAATTCTAAAAGTCCCAGAACGCCGCCGGTCATATGATATTTCATTGGGTGAAAGCGAAGCATTTGCTAATTATACCAAACAGTCAAGCGTTGATGGGCTTTTCACCAATTTTCAGCGCGTAAACAAGGAAAGGTAGGTTATTCTATTAGATAACGTATTATTTACAATTTTTTGTTCATCGCTTTTATACTGCTGAACAATTTCTCTACTTTCTTTATTCAAAATTAAGATTCATGAAACTTCAGTCCATCGAGCGTAGCAGAAATGTACTATGGATTTTGGCAAAATTTCGGTGTCTTTGGTGACTGCTTAAGATTTATAGCACAATCTGTGGTCGTAGCAGTTGTTGCTGTCGGAGTATTAATTAGGTTTTCGAAGTAATTGTCGCAAAATTTTTTATGGTAATTCTATAAAAAAAGGTAAGCACAGTCAAGAAATGTTGAAAGGTTTTGTGATATTTCGAAATTATTGCATGATTATGCACTAAATCCATACCGTTTTGTTTGTTTTGAAAATTTCTATGTTGTATGACTGTTTCACTTGTCTTCATCCTAGTGACTGATTTTTTGTTATAATTTTATTAGGATTACCATCTTCATTGTGAGTCGGGGAAAAAAAATTAGTGCGAATATGTTGCTTTTATTCAGTTTTTTTATTCTCTTCTCCCTATTCTTCTTTTTTTGACAGTACTCTTGTGCAATCAATATATGACATTCTGGTATATATAAATGATTATTTGCTTACCCAAGTCAGTCATACTCAGGTATCTTTTATTGTTGTAAATATGATTTCCAGTTTCAAATATGCGTAGACCTGGTGGACTGCTTCTAATAAACATGCCATTCGCCAGAGCGGACTAGTTTTTTCTCTCTTATCCATTTTTTCCGAAGAGGTTATAAGGTACCTCTCCTTTCTGTCCCATCTATCATTTCAATCTTTCCTTGCATAAGTATATTGTCCTATATATAGGTGGATTTTAGATTTTGCTCCAAAGATTTGATAATGCGAAAACTCTTAGAGGATTATTTGTACTCTGTTCTGTATTAGTGATAATCCGATTATGTAAATATTTGTATCATTTATTTGGTAATATTGTTTTAAACGCGATAAGACTTCTCTCTGTGGAAATTCTTTTTCTGATACGAATAAAAGTGTACCTCATGAGAAAATTCTGTTATTTTTATGAGAGCTAATTCTCAAACGGAATTATCCAAGAATTTGATATTAGAAAGACGTTAATAATGGCATTTGGCTTTTTTTATGTCGCAATTTTCAGAGCTTTATTTATGATATTTTGGATATGTAGCATGAAATGATCTGTTCTGATTGGTGAGATAGTTTCGATTTATGAAAGTTCACATTAACTGAATTGCATTTCTCATGGCTTTTCCTTTCCTTTCTCGGGAATTCCCTCCTTTGCTACGCTGTGTCTCAACTTCTTGATTCCATAACAGGTAATGGAGGATTTGTTGGAAAAGCGATTAACAGAGCTGGAAGGTCGATTAGGACTGCACAAGGCAGATAGTGTTACAAATATAAACGAGGAATTGGCTGTTTTGCGAAAGAAATTGTCTGAAGCTGGTTGCGGGTTTCTGCTAAAAATACCAACTGATATGTTGCACAAGATCAGTAATTTAGCAATTGGTGTTAGTTTTTCTTTCCCCTCCAGTTTTTATTTGTTTCTTTTATGTCTCCCGGCACTGTACGGATTAGTCCTGTTTTCTTTACATTCTCACTCTTAAATTCTTGTTCTGTTCGGAAAATCTTGCTATTGTATCATTAGTTAGCAAATAAAGTTGACTAGTAGAAATACTCATCTTGCTATATTGCTTGCTAAAAATCACTGTAATGTTCTGAAATTTTCAGAATGATTATTTGACTCCAGCAGAAAAGAAAAGAGAAATTGAATTTGGTCATGATTTAATGGTCGAGCGTGTCAGACTTTTGGAAGAATTTCAAAAAGATTGTGAGGTTATTAAGACATTTTTGAAAATCTCGTCACCTCGAAGTTGTAGTTACTGAAAACCAAATGGAAAACAAACTTTGGGTTTACATGCCTGTAGAATGTTGTTGAACTGGAAATTTCAACCCCTTTTATCTATCGCGTGTCAGTGGAAAGAGAATTTATCACGGAACGGCGTGAAAATCCGATTACTGCATCCCTCGAGAGTAGGTGAAAAGTATTTCAATATCTGTTTCGTCTGACTCTCATTTCATGCACTGTTTCCATTCTTTCCTTGCAGGTTGTATTCAAATCTGAGTCAATTGCAAACGTAAGCCACCATTTGGCAGCGCTCGATGCCGCCGAAATAGAAATCAATGAATCAGCTTTAGATGTGCAGAAGTTTGCGTTTTGAATATTTCTTCAGTTTCGTGATATTTTTAGGATATACAGTTGATTTAGATCATTTTTCACTGGGCGAAATAATTTTTTTATATTACTATGGATTTACAACCGCAGTCTAAGAAATTATTTTCGTCTGCGTAGATTTAAACTGTCCTATCCATGACTGTCTAGACATTTTTCTTTTATCAGGCATCACAGCAATGTGGCCGATCTCAAAGAGAAATTTGTAATACTTTTGGAACAACTTCACTATCAAGTTCTCGAATGGGAAAGTATTGTAGAGAAGCTTGAAGAAGTAAAGGAGAAGAAGGAATCAAAACCATAACATCATATATAGCTGTTATATTTTTCAAGACTCAGATTTGGCTAAAAATTATTGCAACCCTTGTGACAATTCTTTCTTTTGTACATAAGCTTTCATATAATTATGTCTGTTAATATAAATAAACTGTCAAAGGCTATATGATTAGAATGTTTTGTGTTGCAGCTTAAGGGATCACTCTTGAATCTGAAGTTTCATTATACTCTGTAATGTTTTAAAGCAATGAAAAATCCTTGCGTTGTTATTAGAAATGTGATACTTATACGATCAGCAGATTATCACTAAATTTGGAATCAAGACTCTTCATTTAAAATTGTATGGCAAACAAAGTCTTTTAAAAGTGCTAACAGTGTATGAGTATACATTTTAGAAAGTCTTTAATCATTTGCTGTGTTTTTATATAATTCGTCCGGTAATTTCAGAAAGCTCTTATATAAATTAGACTCTTCCAGACGAACCAATATATTTTCACTTTTTATTTTATATCAGTAACGAATATAAATGTTAATGCGAAAATGCGACGTAATTCTTTACCTTATCACCTTAGTGTTCTTTCTCTTTCTTTTACATGCAAATCAGAATAGTTTTCTTATTCAAGTCTTAAAAAAATTGATGAATATGTGGGTTGAAAATGATTGAAGTTATTCGAGTTCTCTATTTTCGAGCAAGCAGCAAGTGAAATATCGTTTGATTATTATAAATTTTTGTTTCTGACCTTGGCAGAGTGAACAGATGAACAAGGTAGTACTTTTTATAAGTTAAAAACCTGACTTAAATTTTTATTTCTTAAGCCATTTCCAGTCTATCTCTGCATTCCTGTATCATTAATAATTTTCATACGATATGTGTTGTCTAGTCTCGAATTAGATCCGGGGCAAAAAACTAACTGACAGAGTCAAATTTTCTTAGTTTCTGTATTTATAAAGTAGCAGTTTGGTGAAGATAAAATGTGAAGTTATGAGAAGTGAATTATTCAAGTTTTACAGGGAGCAATATTTGTTAATGTTATGTATGCGTATCTCTTACCTGAATAATGATGAAAGTGGAAATGTATTCAAATATGAAGTACTTTATTGAATACTTTAAATCCGATCTATTCCGTGGAGTGGTTATGCAGAAAGTGGTATAGAAGTGAATCTTTTCCGAATTCATTTCACTCCATTTATTCCATTCCCTTCATCCATGGATTTCCTCCTTTAGGCTAATATAATAAGGTGAGGTCAATAACTGTTATAACAAGTTATTTCACTCTAAATTTGATTAAATGCGTCTATTACTCACAAAATCGAAATCATATTCCAATACAGTAGTCTGTTTCTGTTGTTTGATTGCTGTCTAGATTTTTCAAATCTCGATACCTATCTTCTCATTTCTAGACAATTTGTACAATCAACTAAATATAATTCCTTGTACTTCATGAATGGAACAGTTCTCATCCATTCAATTATCTTCCTCCTCTTGAACAAGCAGTAATGATAGTGAAAATTCGAAATGTTGATATTAATTTTCGAAAGATATATTTAAATCTTACTTTCTAGATTATAAATAATTCCTCTGGTTATTTTGTTTGAGAAATTCTCAAGTAGGGATTCGCTAAATATCTAAAAAGACTGCTACATGGTTAAAAATTTGAACTTTCCGAGATCATATAAATGAGAAATAACTGCACATGTCTTCGGTTGATTAAATTTCAAAAGTGTCATATGAAACTAAAAATATAATTCCTTCCCTTTTTGCAATTTTTTCATATTTTGGCTTTTCAAAATGAAGCTACAGATCGTTTAATTTAGCAACTATCCTTCGAAAGATCTTAATGTTTTACTTTTCCATTGATTATTTGATTTTCAAATGGTTTAATAAGCTAAATTTTATTAGCAGTTTAAAAATTTAAACATAGTAGGAAGAATTTCTTTGCAATTAGTTTCAATATTTACTTCAAGATGACTAATTACTTTCTATTACTATATTACCTTACTTTATTACTGGTTATTTATTAATGACAAACACTGTAACCACTCGAAAGTCAGTTATCACTTCATGTTTGGTTACTAAAGAACGGGTAATCAGAATCTAAGAATAGCAATATTGTTATAAACATTTTCATGAAGTAAAAAAGTATTTATTTATAAATCAAAGCCTTACTGATAACTGAATTAAATTTACTTCATTAAAGACTATGCTACTTGCCACATAGATACTTAATATATAAATCTAGTTTAAAAAGATTAGTTAATATCCGATCGGACGAGGCAGTATAAGTATAACCACTTAAAACGTGGAAAAATATTCAAATATTTTTCATCTCTAACATAGTTTCTTATATTCAAAATGATTCTTCAGCAAATGATGAAGTTAAAAGAGACTGTAGAACCGGGAAATCACGGCTGTGGTAAAATGATGTTGAAGGGACGGGGAACGGTAGCCATTTCGACAGCTTCACCAATGGATTTGCATGTTCTGGCAAAATCATTCCGGATATTAGCATTTTTTGGAGTTATTTTGGCAGTTGTTTCGGTTTTTACTGCAGTGTTGGTGTTGCCAATGCTTTACGAATATATACAATATACCGTAACTGTCTTCAAACCAGAAATTGACTACTGTTCGGAACAATCACGATCATTATGGTCCCAACTGATTCAGGTTGTGTCTTCTACTGCATACGACAGATTTTGGACTTTTCCTGATATACAGTCTTTAGAGATATCTGTTTATTTGGTTCAATACGATTCATTAGCAACTAAATTTAAATGCCATATTGTGATCGCTGAAAGGTATCATTAAGCTGGGACTCTTTCATATGGATTTAAGGAAGCATGGAATTCTCAGTAAGTTTCAATTTCAGATTCGTGATGCAAATGGTTTAAAACATAGAAAGAAACGGCAGATTCAGTATTACAAGCCATGGTCTTACAACACTGGCCGCAGTGGTCCTTACCAAGAAATTCCTCCTCATTACCGTAGCATTCATGAACATACTCCTGGCTTATTATCTTTTCCTCATTCAAAAACCAGTAAGTTGGCGATTCTCTTAATTTATTTTCCTACATGTAAATAATCCAATGGTTGTTTCACGTTATACAGAAAGATGTATTTATGCCAGGGACATAAGTTGAATCAGAATTGAGACGAATTTGAATATAAAAATTTTAAACTTTAATTTTTGGACTCATGTTTATATCACCAAGTTTGTTAGTCTATTTTAGTGAACCGAAAACTGTCTTGTCCAACTAATGTATATATAGAACGATGCTGTAGTTGTAATGTTGGTCTTGCCGGTCCTCCTGGTACTCCGGGAATCGATGGAAAGCCAGGTTAATGATCGTTTTTCACTAATTACAAAGGTGTTGATCAAATTCTATAAATTTAAACTGATTGATAATACAAGGTCTTTGTAACATAGTAAATTTGGTTATTGTAAACAAAAAAATAGTACGAATGAATTATTTTATCCGAATTTTCCTAAATTATTCAGGTATTAATGGTACACCGGGAAAAAATGGAATTCCTGGGAAAGATGCTAAGCCTGGATCATTATATGAAAATATTTGTTTGGCATGTCCTCCGGGTCCACCAGGTGAGGTCGGCCATCCAGGCTTGAAGGGCTTACCTGGTCTTCCCGGATTAAAAGGTTTACCAGGGTGTTCACTCCATCAGCCAGGTCCACCTGGTCCACCGGGTCCTATAGGACCACCTGGACCTCCTGGTTTTCAAGGACCAGCGGGTGTTCCTGGACATCTAGGTATTATTATACAAGGTTTGTTATATGTTTTTTTTTTTATCTCTTGATATTTTTCATGTACTGACTAATACTTTATCTTCCTGTTCTATTTAAACTTTCGCAAATTATACATTGGATTTATTTTTCAAATTTATTTACTTTTAGGAGAAACTAAAGAATTACCAGCTGGACCAGTTGGATTGCCGGGTGCTCCAGGTATGGCCGGACCACCGGGTAAACCAGGGCGAAGTGCACCAGGTGATATTGGGCCAGCTGGTGATCCAGGAAAACCGGGAATGCCAGGTTCACCTGGACTACCAGGACCTCAGGGTCTGCCAGGTGTGACAATTAAAATTGGTAGCTGTATCCATTGTCCACGTGCGAGAACAGCGCCTGGCTATTGAAATGATGAATTGTTTTGTCATGGATTGTTGGTGCATTAAGGCTTCGAAAATTATCGTCTGTGGTTTTCCTTCTCATCAAAAGTTGAATTTTTTCTTTTTTCCTACGTAAAATTTTGTTTTATAACCAATTCGATAATTTAATAGGTAATTAATCCTGATATAGGCAGCTGCCACTAATTATTTCGGAACATTCTCAAATGAAAAATTACATCTTATCGACGCTTCTTTCTTCCTTTTAGAGAACTCATAGATTTTTATGTAGCAACACCTATGTCTAATATAAAGATAACGGTATCTAGTGATTATTCCTGTCCATCTTCCCTACCTGTCCACTTCTCTCAATCGTGAAAGTGTTAAGATTGAAGTAATCATAATAAAACAAATCATTAACAGTGCTGTTACATTAAGTCATTTTCAACTGCTTAAAATCACTTCAGAAATTAGCCGAAACAAAAGAGTTAATTAAGCATCACGACGTTACTGCCCGCTGGCGATAATAATACAGCCGAAACAATAAATACACAACTAAGATAAAAGATGAAACAATAAAGCATGTTTATAAAGCTATCAACCAGTCTGGAAAAGCGGGGGTCTGAAACGAGGACGGAGGGGATGGAGGGAGCTATCTAGGGCAGAATATGTATGGCTTAAGCACAATAGTTAAATCACCGTTAATGATCATGACAAATAAGCATATAAGTGATCGTTTCTTATTTCTTTCTTAAACATTATCAAGTAGACCTGAAGGGAAAATGTATTAGCAGCAACCTGTTTTCTTCCAAGAGCTAATGTTCATTAGTATAATTAGGGAATACTTTTCAGATGGACACATTGGTTCATCGCTGTCATCTTATATTAATTGTCTCTTCATTAACACATTAACCCTTACTCATTTTTAACCCTTTAAAGCTTACTTACTTTTTTTTTCTGAAAAAAGCCATCGTTATGCTTCTGATATGAGAAGTTTTCGATAATGATCAAACGATTTGTTGATTTCTACTTGACGAGCTCATATGTTGTGTTTATTAGTCAAAACGATTCGTTTTAAGCAGTGTGTTAAGGATTTCTGTAATCACTACGGTCTATTCAAAACCCTTTTTTTGGCATAAATTTGGACTATAGCTGCAAAATCGTAAAATTTACTGTCACAAAAGATCAGTGAAGAGATGGTGAATGGAATGCTGAAAGTCACTGAAGATAAAAATGACCTCTTGAAGTTACACGTTGTAGGGATACATGAAAACGTCATTGATATAAATTCGTTGTAATCATTTGCTCAACAGCGATCGATGTATTATTCTACACCTAATGAGAAAAACAACAACAAAGAAGTTCTGCTTCCTACTACGTTTCCAGTTCATTTTCACGTTATCGGACTTAGCCACGTGTGAATTAACGTACTCTCAACATACACTGAGTATCGGAACTTTTTGCAATCTTACGTTACCTTCTCTAAACACATAATTCCGAAACAGAACCTTCACTCCAGTCACTTACGGATAGGGCAATCATTACAGTCTTGAAATTGATACAGTACTATTTCTTAAAAACACATCGTTTTCCACCAGTCCTTTACTCAAACTTTCAACTTTTCCAACTTGATCTGTAAAATCAGTTATTTCTTACTCTTCAAGTTGCCACTAGTTTAGATTCCAACCTGCAATCAATGACTCTTTTTTTCTGTTATTTTTCGAATTTGCTTCAAGCGTTTTGCTGCATGAAAATGGTCTTGACTGCTGTATTTCTTAAACAATTTGAGGTGATGAATGTGTTTTTGTTGAATTTCTAAATAACTTAGTAGTGGTTTTAGAAAGATAGTACCTTTTCAGTCTGTAATTAACTGAATGCATTAAATATGTGGAATTGTTGTGATATCAATACCGTGGATGTTATCATGTTATTATCTGTTCCATTTTCAATCCTGCATCATATCAAATCATCAATTGCTTTAACCAGATTAGTTCTTGCAATCTTATAATTAATGATAACTTTAATAAAGAAATAAAACTAAATTAATTGACCTTTGTTCGCCCGAATGAACAGACCGTTTTGTACGATGATGATACATACATACATATATGATATCCTCTCTCTGCCGTATTAGGAAATAATTTTTAATAGCCGAAAATTGATGATCCGAAATTTGTGTATTTTTAGGCAATAAAACTATGACAGATAATCGGAAACTGAAGCTAGAAGAAATGGAAAATCTTAAAAGGGTGACTTTTTTCGGCACTGCTATATCAACTGTTTCTGTACTGACAGCTGTTACTGTTGTTCCAATGCTTTATAACTACGTGCAGCATATACAGTCTAGTCTACAAACCGAAATTGACTTCTGTAAACATCGTTCAAATGGTCTTGGGAAACAGTATTCTACTGTATGTATTTCGAACTTAATTTCTATAACTTAGACCAAATCTAATTGTCTTCTAAAATGTTCAAATAAAAGATATGATTATAACTGAAGTGACAATTCACTTAACGTAAATCAATGACTTCTGTTCATCGACACAGATAGGATTTGAATCTGTCTCTTTTAACTTTCTCTATTCATACACCAAAAATTATACTTTAGGATGATATTTAGAAATAATTTCATTTCACTTTTTATAATATAATGACTGGCTTCAATATCAGTTACCACTTGCAAGAAATCTTCCACCTTGGTTCGCTTTAGCTTCTCAACTCAACACGGACTTTTGAATAACCATAATCCTTTTCAGATATTTGAAAGAATTAGTAACATGCAAGGACGTAGTAAACGTAGTATCCATCATCGAAACGTAAACAAATATAAATCAGCAGGTCGTATGACATCCATACATCCTCGAACAGCTGATTCTTACAGCGAAGGATGGAAGGGCGATGATCGTAGCAGTAGGCCTGAAGATTACGGCACTGATGAGCTAGGCACATCTGCAGCAACTGAGACCATCCTTGGCCATAGCAACGGAAGAAGCCGTGAGTTCACGAGTATTTCTGATGAATTTGGCCAATCCGAAGAGATCAAAGGTGAAAAAAAAGACATCGTACGTGTAGATGTTGGCAAAAGTAGTGGAAGTTGCTGCAGCTGTAAAGCTGGTCCTGCTGGACCACCTGGACCACCTGGATTAAGAGGGAAGGATGGTACGTTTCATTCCTTGTTAGTTAATTAGCAAAGAAGCAGTTAATAGGTAAATTTCTGCTAGAGTGACATCGAGCGAAACATTGAAAAATGTTGCCGAAATTCAATTTCAGCATAGCACTTCACAGGCATTGAAAGGAAGTTTTCTGTTTAATTCATTACATTTTCTATGGTTAATGGAAACAATAAATCTGTAGATTTGAATTTGTTTGACTCATTTTTTTTCAGGCAAAGATGGCATTCCTGGACGAGATGGATCCCCAGGAATCGATGGAAAATCTGCCTCACTTTTTGCATACAATTTTTGCTTCCACTGCCAACCAGGACCACGTGGGCGTGTCGGACCACCAGGACCAAAGGGTCCAGATGGCTCAATAGGGCCACCAGGACTAGCTGGAGCAGTCTCACCACCTGGACCAATGGGAGCATGCGGGCAACCTGGACCAGTTGGTGAGCCAGGACCCATGGGGCCTCGTGGACCTCCTGGTTTGCCAGGAGAAATCGTTGAAATAGCTGGTCCTTTCGGACCGCCAGGTCCAGCGGGACCAAGCGGTGCTATTGGAACAGTAGGACAAAAAGGAGTGGACGGTAGAAGGGGTCCACCTGGTCCACCAGGAGTACCAGGAAGAAAGGGTAAAAAAGGTCCTGCAGGAAAGGAAGGAGAACCTGGACTGCAAGGCACATCTGGGCCGAAAGGTCCAGATGGTAGCTGTGATCACTGTCCGATACCGCGAACTCCTCCGGGATACTGAATTTGAAGAATGAAAAGATGGAAAATAATTATTCCCATTACCTAGCAACATCGCTCATTTTTTAATTCAATGTTGATAGCTGTTATTTGCAGATTTGAAGTTGTTTTAATTTATCTTTATTTATATTCGGATTGAAGTGAGTCTCTGTCCTGTTTCTGAAAATCACTGAAAGAGCTCTCTTCGATCTCTGAAAGGTGCAACGTGAGAGTAAGTAGCTTTCCATTCTTTTGCTTTAAAACAGATCCAAATTCCATACTGTGGTCGTAATATAGTATATTCAAATCATCCAGTGAAAGATGAATGTTTCTCATTATTTTTTAATTAACTCAAAAATTGAATCAAATAGTTTAGAAAAGAGAAAATATGTCATAGTGAAGGATTAGGCAGTTTTAAAATCCAACGGCTTTAGTTATCCTTAAAGAGAGATAAAATCTGTATCACAGAACAATTTACCAACACCTTTCGCTTTTTCGTCAGTTTCACTTGGTGGAATAAGTATCCACAAAGGGATGAATCAAGGAAGGTAAATAGGATTATTATATTATATTTTTTGTTCTCATGTATTTTCCATTCCATCAACACTATTTTTGTTCACTTATTTAGGGAGATATTTAGTCTGATCTTCATGTTCTGGTAAAACTTTCGCTTCTTCGAAATATTTCGAAAAATAAGGAAACAACCAAATATTTTGGATAAATTACTTGCAGTCATTTATTTCAGAGGCAAAATCAGTGAGTGAGATAGTTATTTTTAGACTTCAGTTCTCTTTTTTCGTTTTCAATGAATCGGCTGAACAAATTGTTGGGTATAACAACCGGTCATTCGGCAGATTTATTTCTATTCGAACATTTGAACATTGGATATATTAAACTGATTGGTCATTAAACTATTCATTAGAATGTTTAATTACTGAAATGAAAATGCAATGCATTTTTTATTGGCATTCCATGAAACTTGAATATATAACTCAATTTCATTGAAATATATTCCGAAAAAAAAATCCTCCGAACCCTTTGCTCATTCGACTCAAACTAAATAGTCAGGAAGGACATTTTGACTTTAAGCAGGCTTACATTTAGCAGAAATATGCCTAATACTTTTTGCTACAGTGCATGCCTACTTTTATGAATAGATTATATTGGAATTTAATCGAGAGTCTAAGCTTTCAGAGAAGTTAATTTCAGGGCTGTTTTAAAGCAGTTTTTCAGTTTCTTTTTAGGAAGCAGTTGAGGCCTGAAATAAAACTGAAAAGTAATAAATGAAAGAAGAAACTGAACATGCGCATATGCATATTTTTATGTTATAAGGGGTAAAATACTCAAAGAATGTTGCGAATTTTGAAATTACATGAATCAGTTAAGAAATATTTTCATTTAATATTATGTTTGATAATAATAAAACAAAAATTCATTGACAATGCAGGAATTTGTAACAGATTTTAAAAATATTTAATTCTGATTAATAAACGTATATATCCGAAGTAATAGCAGCGGGAGTTTTTGATTCTCAGCTTGTCACGTCACTTTTGCAGAAAAATTTTTCAGCGAATGGAAGAAAATGCAATAAATAATCTCCTGCCTTTTGTGACGCTTAGAATTCAGATAGAATCAAATTCTTCCTAGCTGATTTCTCAACAGCTAAGCAGTCTTAAAAAGATGAAAAAAATTTTATGATTTAAAGCCTATGCGAAGACTTCTCTGGATTGACATTTATAATTTTGGTTGTAAAATGTTTGCCCTCAGCCCTGAAAAGGTTTCGAAATTCTTCC
>PQVD01001434.1:2635-26895 GCA_003012265.1 Setaria equina
AAGAACTAAGTACTATTAATTATAAATTAATATGAATAATAAGAGGGAAAAAAAATATGCCAAAAATTTTTTAAATCTACATTAGATGAGATTACATTTTACGAATAATTGTGCAAGTTTTATTTTGAATTGAAAATTTAGCAAGTTCAAGTAAAACTAACATTTTTCTCAACAAACTTCAAATAGTGATTTTCCAAATAAAGTTTCCCACCTCCAAGATATGCTTTAAAGAGGAAAAGATGTCATCTACAGTGAATGAAGGTATAGTGTCAAAATTTGCAGGTAGCATTGAAATTTAGGAATTGAAGGAATTGGAAATTTGCTAACATTCTGCTTACAGCAAATTTTACACTTAAATTCACCTTTTGACAAATTTCTTGTTGCAAAAGAATTAAAAAAATATAATCAGCCATAAGTGATGAAATAAATTACTGCCAAATGTTAACTTTGGGTAAACTTATAAATGTTAATCTCGAACATCCATTTTAATCATTTTTATTTTCCATACACTAATTATCTAAATCTTATATGTGATGTATAATTAATTATAAATGAAAAAGAAAATGGACGAATTATTGCTCCATTCTTTTCTGCATCAAAAATTTTCCAGAAAATACTTACAGCCTTAACTCAAAAGAGAAAGAAAAAAAAGTTGAAATATATGTTCGATCTAGTAACTTGTTTCATCTGCTAATATCCGTGAAAAAAAAAAAAAAAACTGAAACGTTAATATTAAGATTAGTAAGACCTATAAAACCATACGGTTGTTCACGTGACATCACGTGGAAAACATTTTTGTTTTATATTTGGCAATGAGTGAAACTCCACTGAATGATACATCCAATCATTATACGGATTTATCATAATTCACAAAAGCAATTTATCGGTTTCATTAGCGTATCAAATCTTTGCAGTACTGTGAATACTGAATAATGTTCAAATAATTGGGTAATTTTTCATCAAAGTAAACTAGACAATACTCACAAATGTAGTACTTCATACATGTGATGGCTGTGTCTCGTTGCAGTATGTTGAACAAGCACTAACACTTCCAGAGAATAAGCTTAATTTTTGCCTATGTAACAAACAAAGAAAATAAAGAACGGACAATGAAAATGAACTGATACTACCGAATGAAATACATTATGAATTGAAGTAGCATGTTTTGTACGCTGTCCCGAAACGATCATCAGTTTTTCGGTGATCTGATTGTGTACAAATAAATCTCTGCACCTAACTGATAACTAATTAGATGAATTTTTTTCTTAAGGTATTTTTTAAATTTGTCTTTTCTTTTTCTGAATATTGCAGTGTGTTAGTGTATGAAAAATAACTTTCTTTTTCTTAAATGATTCAGAAGTAAATAATAAAAAGTTTATGGTGCGGCAAATCAAAGAAGAAAAACATAGTAGACAAGACATAAAAAAGCTATATGATTTCAAAGCAACAATAACTATGACGAATGAAAAAGAAAACAGCTTCCGACTTCACACTGGTTAAATTCCTACTTCACTTATGACCAATCAGTTGAGTTTCACAAAATAATAAGACTTCTCAATTTCACTCAAAAGCAAGGATATATATAAATAACGACATTTATGCATATACTGAAGCAGATGAAACGAAATTTGTACAATGAGAATAAAATACTTTATAGCAATTATAAAGCTACAGCACTGAAACAGTCCCAGAAGTCAGATTAATCTCTTCTATTATATTGCGTATTTTGGCTTTATGACATCTGAAGAGTTAAAAGCAGAACATACTGAGGGTTCAAAAATTTCTGACCGTCCCTCACTCTCAATGCTCCAGATTTTCAACAAACAATCATAAATTCCAAAGAATAAAAACTGATGAGTCCAGAATATGGATGGGATTTTCTTGTGCTATTTAACGAGCCAATAATCCAAAGGACCAGAATGTAAAGTGACTGAGAAATAAATAGACATCTTGAAATAGCATAAAACTTCAGATTTCAATTCGAAGATTACCCGAAATTTAAGCGTTCTTTGTTTGACAAGGACTGTAATATGAAGTGCTCACTACTGAAGCACATAATGAGCATCACGAAGATAAGATATTAGATCTTCAAAATTAAAGAAATTAACGACTAGATGCTCAAATGATTGCATTATCCAGTCTGCAGTTAATCGTTCGATACGACGCTTTGATAAGAACAGCGGTTTACCTCGTCTGAAAAACAAATAGATGGAATATTCTTTTTTTTTGTATTTAAAAAGTATGAAATCGAAATAAACAAATAACCTCAAGTTACGATCTTCCTCTCCATGAGCATCCAAGTAAACAGAACCCCAAAGCGCCGCTCTTCGGTTACAGACTATTACAATCAATGACGTATTCAATGACAGGAAACATCCCACACCGCTACTACAAATCAAGGCGTGCTAAAATGAATGAAATCTATGTTAAATCCATAATTCTGTATATTCTCATTCTGACTCAGAACGAAAAAATCAGTGTCATTTTCCATATAAAAATTTCACACAGTATTCAAATTTATTCATCTCTCCACTTACAGTTTTTAACTCATCCTGATACAGATGGTAAGATTTGAATAAGTAAAATGCCATTTTACATTCATCCAATTCTGGGAAATTTTTCTGCGCTCAGAGAAGAAGAAGAAGAAGAAATGCTTCTTTTTTTTTTTTGAACACCACCACTATTTGAATAAAGCCAAAAGAAAAAAAACTGGAACTGATCTAAACGGAAAGAATACCAACCCGTTCCACTTCGTTAACAGAAACTGTTTCGGTAGCTGATGTCGTACAACAATTATCCAAGCATGCGAGTTGCGCGCACAGAAGACAAATAAATGGCATCCGAGGTACCAAACCACATGCTATGCAAGGACGTCCAAAAAACCGACTAAATAAGTCATCGTAACCTGTTGGCAGCGTAAGCAGCGTGAATCTACGCCATGATAAGGGCTCCTTATGCAAATTCTGTAACACGCAACATAAAGAGGATAAAAAAAAAAATTTGAGTGGTACACAACAATACAGTAAAGATATCATTATTATGCCAAAATAAAACATTTACTTGAACATTCAAAGCATCTAGATAAGGCTGTATATTACATACATTATGTCATAGTGGTAGGATACAACTGGTCCACCCATATCTAGATGATAAACAAATCTTTGCGCTGGTGAATTACGAAATTTTAATGACCATGTAGTGATTCATACCTCTACAAAATTTTTGCAGGTAATCCATCGAAGTACAGCATCAACCCATTTTTCGATATGAATATGAGGTAATAAATTGAGCGAAAGTTCATTGCTATCTGGAAAAAAAAAATGAAGAACAACCAGAAACGATGAAAACTAGTAATTTAACTTCATAGTCAATAAATATTCTGAGATATTCAGAATTATCGACTAACCCTATTTATTACCAAACCCATTAACCATCAATGTTACATCTTCAATTTCCCGCTACATAAAAAAAAAAAACAATCTTTCTTGAATCATTTGTTTGTTGTACCCGCATGCTTCCACAAACTATTATTAATAGTACAGAGAAACGCAAATATAGCTTAATCAATATTCAAAAATTTCAATTACATCTAAAAAAAACATGTTGCTTTAGCAAGCTGATAAAAAGAAACTGTTGCGTCTATAGAATAACACAAACTTGTCAAAAGTTTGTAAATTTTCATGAATTTGGCACGGTTAATATTGCATCCCTGATCGTATTTGTGTATACCACATTCATGCCATAATTGCGCAGTAAGACGAGACAAATCTGTACAGGCATATTGCAAAGCCTTCTCAAAATCCACTTCAGCCTTAAATTTTATATTTCTGCAAAAATTAATTTCGAGAATTTTTATTGGAAGTATCTCGTCATTCCAAAAATTTCAGTCATATTTACGAAAGAGTCTAGAATCCAAAATTTCGCATGTGGCTCAAGTATAAAAAAGTAACTGGTTGAACTTTTTGGTGAACTTACTCCATTTTCCAGCAAAATACTTTCTGCTTTCAAGTGAGGGCGCGAAAACAATCTATTTATGACACTACTGACAGCCACTGTAAATAGCTGAAAAACAGAATATAGATTAAATATGTAAAAATTTCAAGTATTAATATAATTTAGATTTATAAAAAGGTTATTTCCGACTACTCAGCGCTTCCTATGATATGTTGATAATGACTACTCAAATCCCTAAACGCAAACCAATACTTGAGAAATTTTTGCAATCTAATAATACCTCATTACTCAATTTGAGGTTTTTTGTTCGTTCCAACTGTGACAGCGGCATATGTAAAGTTGCCACGATTGCTGTGCGAACAATTACTGCATAGAGAACTACCTGATACACAAATGATAATAAACCTGAAAATAGAAAGGGGAAGAAATTTTGGGTCAATACTGAGGAGAAATTTTGAAATGTGATTCCAAGAAGAGTTTGCTTTTGCAAATTAACTAAAAAGTGAACCTTCAAAGAAGTGAGTCTAAAAAAAAGAGGCAAATTAAATAAGCCCAAAGGAAAGTTAGGCAAACAAATGAAAAATGGAGAGTGTGACTTAAAAGAATTATTTAACCTAATTTAAGGCAAAAGTTAGAAAAAATCGTATGTTCTCGAATATGGAAAAGACCAAAATTAACGAAAATCTAAAATGGAGTATCTTGGCCCTTTGCACTGCAAAACGTTCCAGCACGTTGGATAGGGACATGAATAGTGCAATATCACATTATCACAGAGAAACGAGTTGTGCAAAACAATCAGATTTTATAGCGTCAACCCACTAATCGGAAATAATTTCTGAAGTAAGAAAATAACAAACCTTTCTTATCCTCATTAGTCAAGGAATCGCTGGTGATGATGTAACTACTAATACGAATCAATGTTGTCTTCAAATCGAACATCACCATTGGAGTACCTGTTTCCAGTTCAATGTCTTGTTCCATACACATCTTCGATGCTTTTGCTTCAGCTGTAGACTAAAATCAGGTTTAGTTGAAATATTTCAGTAACTATGTGCAGAAAAAATAGCTTTTAAAATATTAGCTAAAAACTACACCGTCTTAACACGATCAGTTTTCATAATTCAAAAATTCCAAACATAGCTGGGTTTTTATTTCTCAATCTTGACCTACTGAAATGAATTTTTGACATTTTTCCAATATTTTTCTCAGAAATAAGCAAAAAGAAAAAAAAAAAACATACTGATGCCAGAATATCCGAGTCGTTCGGAACAGAATGTTGAATAACATTATTTTGGGAACCAGTTTTTTCAGTTGACTGCTTTTGCTCGAATCCGAAAACTAACTGCTTCCACTGATATATGGTAAAACTTACGTCGCGCTTGGTACCTTGATGACGCGCTCCATATATTATATGCTCTACAACAAGATATTTTTTTTGAGAAAGATGAGTGGAATCTTATATTTTCAATAACTGCAGAATATTTGGCATTTTCAGATCCCTAATAAGCTCTTCTGTCAATTAACAATATATATATATATATACCACAACCAACTGCACGATAGATTTGTCACTGTTTCTTGAAAAATTATGAGATTTCAGCTCGGCAACATCTCTTCAGCTTACTTAAAGGCTTCCAGGTATTTCTTTCAACACTATCAAAGCGTTAATAGCTGCGTCTCGCAAATAAAGGATTACAGCCCATTTCAGTGTGTGTGAATTTTTCATAAAGCATTCAAACTTCATAGAGCAACATACCTGCAAGTAGTTCACGGTGACAGCGATCGGAAAGATTCAACTCTGACAATAAAAGATTCCGTTCAAAGTTACTTCTGCAACGGTACAAGAATTATTGTACAAAGTGACTGAAGTGAATGCAACGAATGAAAAAACCAGAACAGTAGTTGTAAGATTACTTCGCAAGCCCAAACGCGAAAATTTGGCCTCTTCTAGGTGCATTTTCGGTGAAATTACCCCGGTAAACTGTCCATTTATGACACAGCGAGGTGAAATTTAAAAATAATTGCTGATATGCCACAAATTTCGTTTCTTCATTGCTCTAGAATGTAAAAATATCTATGACATTTGGTAAAGTTGAAAAAAAAATTGAAACAAGGGTCAAGTGAATTTGGTTTTCGGAGGAAAAAATACTGAGGAAAAATTAAAAACTAGAAGAAAACTGGACTTATAAGTGAACTCATATAAAGAGCCAGTTTTAGGAAAAGAAGTAACGAGTAGGTTGAACCGATATAAAGCATAGTGTAAGAATTTTAAAAGATTAAAATAAGCTTCAATTTTGTTTATTGGCTTATATTGGCCTATAGAAATAAGAAGTTTGAATTACTAATGCTCTATTATACCGTTAGTTGTTACTCTTTCAAGTGCAATATTATGCCAAGCAGATGGGTGGTGTTATTACCTGTATATGGGAGGTATCACTGTTGATAAGTCTTTCAACCTCTTTCACCAACTGTGAATAGTTGTTTTTGTTATTAAATATATCAGATCTGCAATGAAATCAGGAAAAATTAACCAAAAAAAAAGAACTTCCGAAAGGTGGAGATCACAATAAAGAAGGAAACAGTTGTAGTGTTAAACAGACCGTATTCTTTCAACCCCAGTATCTGGAGCCAAAGGCAGTAGAGTATGAACCGGTGCGCGACATACGGGGCAGGAAATTTCGATTCGTGCTTCTAGCGGATCAAGTGACGGTGGTGGACTTTCCTGAAGTGAAATCTTTATAATCTTTGGAATCGCTGTACAGCCATGAAGACAAGGCAAATAAGCAGTATTAGATAAATGAATGAAATAAAAACAAACAAGTAATGTCTGGACATAAGCTTTGTAGCATTCGACATGCGCATAATGACCACATGTACGAACTTCGATACCTGCTGGAGCTTGAATAAGGTCTGCATACTTCGGAAAACGCTGCAACAGCAAAAATATGAAATTCGAAATCTGAGTTATTTAGATAGATGAACTCAAACTGCTTGTTATTATAAAGCCCAAATCTCGAGGAATTCACTAGAACTTACAGTTTGAAGAAGAGATCGACGTGAAGCACTGAAAATCTTCAGCATCATGCGACTCGGATAGGTGTCTTTTTCTCCCATCTCCATCAGAGATAATGGTGGACAATCTTCAGGCAAAGAGTGTTCAACAGCTAAAATCATATATTCAAATCACTTATTCGCTCGAATATTAACAGCATAAGCTCTAAGATCAGAGTTCTGCTACAATGAGGAATAAAGAAATGTAAAGAGATATAAATGCGTTGAATCTCATCAAAATTAAACTATTTTTAGCAGTATACAAAATCTTTGGTCGATCCTACACTCATGGATATAGCTGACAGCAAGTGCTGCACTTAAATATAAATGGACAGCATCAGTGTTTGTTAAAATGATGAAATTTAGCCGCAAAACAGATCACTGAGAAAGAGTTCCACTTAAAATTTAAAAACGTCTGAGGGAAGATCGATTTTATAGAGATATGTCACAAGCTAAGAAAAAACGAGCCATAATTAACAATTATATGAGACATTAGTCCAACGGGATGAGCCAAAGTACTTGCTGTTGTATCGCTGCAAATCGGGCACCCATAATGTCTCACTGATGAACTCTGAAAAAGGCAATAAATCATTTTTACAAAATTATGAAATTAAATACCATAAAGCCAGAATTTCAAAAAGCAATGAAATGATGGCATTCAGCAAAAATACTCAGCTACATTTTTTTACACTAGTGTCACTACATGTAAGAGTGGACCAGCTAATCTTCTGGAAATCCTAGGAACTATTACCGTTGTTCATACGATAAAGTTAGCTGTAACCTCCGTAGTATCCATTGCATCCATTTGGGTTTGTGTTAATCCTTCCATTGCCATCAATTTCTTCATTAGCATAGCACTCTTTTTCTGATGCGCTGCTAGTAATGCCTAGAAACATAACATCACAACGGAAGCATAAGTAACTCTTACCTTTTGCTAATTTCTTCTGATAAAAGAAATCTAATGAAAATTCCGAAAAAAACGAACCGCTTTAGAATTCTGTTAGGAAAAATCGATAGATAAATGAATCCCCTATTAAATGTAAATAGTTGAAATAAATGCTAATAGCGAAATGCAGAAAAAAATACTTCTTGCCGACGTTTCGCAGTCGATCGATGAGCCAGTTTTGCAGAAGAATCAACAACATGTCTTTTTTGAGGTTCGTCTGGTTTCAACACCTGGACTTGGTGCTCAAAAATAAACTGATCCAGAACTTTAGCCACTTTCTCGCAACTAAAAGAACTTTAAAACTAAAACATACACAACTTATGTGTAAAAAAACCTTATTTTCATGATATATGTTAATAGCAAAACGAACTCTATCATTTCCGCGCTACTTAAAAAAATATAGTCAAACTTAGATAAAACTTCATCGTAAACGAACCCTAATAAAATGTTTCTAGAACTAAAACATATGGAAAGACTTGTTCACTGAAGGAAAAACTCCGGTCGCAAATGATGAGCTTGATATACCTGCGATGCAGCAAACAGAAAAGACGCCCGATGTAATCTACAGCATAACCCGAAATGAAATCCAACAACCGTGGATGCACACTGAGTTGTTTAGAAATACATTGAGCCAACATATAGTCATTTGCTGCATTAATACTGTTTTCGTCGTTCATAGTGCGCAAATATTTTAACAGAAGTGTAATTACTGGTGGCATTTGCCTGTAAATATTGTTCTAGAATATAACAAAAATTCAAAAAGAAAAAATTCTATATTTCGTCAAAAAATTTAATGAAAAATTGCTTTGAGTAGTACTTCCTTCCGGGAAATTCTGGACTTTAATACCTTCTGGTAGACATTTCGTGACTAATTAATTTCTAGTTCAACAATTGTGACTACATCAAAAAATAAGTGAATAAATAGTTAATTACCTTCCTTCCGTTCCAAAACAACTGGTAAACGTTGAGAGAATAGCAGGAACAGGATTTCTTTTTTCCAGTATTTTTTGCACAGATGGTGGCAATTTAGATTTTTTGGTAATGAAGTTAGGAAATTGTTCTGACGTAACAAACTTGACCATTAACGTCAAAAAATATACAGCTGTTTGAAAAATTGCTTCGTTTAACTGCTGATGCTCAACGTACTGAAATTTCATGGTCTATTAAAGTATAAATTAATTTTTTCGATTTATGAGCCAGAAATATGAAGTTTCTCTATTGCATGCAATTTCAATCTCAAAAAATAAGTGCCATTGTTAACTATTCGCAAATATAAAGGAAAAAACCTATGCATTACGAAAAATGAACTAAAATTATTAGAAAAAAACCAACGCACAATATATAAAATCTTATGCATGAGGTTGAAAAGTGATGGTGTTATGAGGAATCTAGCACTACGTGCTATCCAAATGTTATCGAATGAATAAAGCCGATAAGGAATCCACAGGTGATCACCAGGACGAGCAAACATTGAATGCGTCGGTAAATTGCGCTCTCTAAATAATCATTAAACTAAAAAAAAAACACCAGAAAAAGAAGCAGTAGGATGACGTTGATGATCGCCAATCTTTCAGTCGTCAAACCGTTTTTTTTTTAATCATCCACTATGATTCCTAATTAAACCTTCTGTGTATCATGTCATTTTAAAAAGATTATAATTATTACATCCTTTCCGAACGCATTAACGCATCATTATATTCACGTGCAGTAGTTGTTCGCATTCTGCAGAATACGGGATCGAATAGTGTTAGCCAAGAGTTCACTGTCAACATATAAACTCCTTGTTCAATGTGACTTCCTTGATCTGGCTCGCAGTACACGGCCAACTGAAGAAAATAGAGATCTTAAGGATTTATAATGCTGGTAAAAATATTCACTGCAATGAGAGATTTTGTAACCCCAAAACTCAGTAAGCAATCCCCTGGAATAACTTCTGCATAATAACTAAAATGAATCTGACAAATGACAATAAATTACTAATTTTTCAGTAGAAAAGGAAAAAGATAATGTATTATAAATTTGTTAAAAGAACATTAAAAATGTCAGTTGCTCTAATTTTGTTATAAAATTTTCGCATTTGATTTAAATAACACGAAGTTTCTAAAAAAAATAGAACAGACAAAAGTATTGCAGATGAACAGTGACAGCTTTTTAAAAACTATGACGCAAACCTTTCCTAAAACACTGTCAAATGTTTTGTCATCAACAAATGGTCGACTTCCTCTCTCCGGAATTGCTGCTTTCAGTTTCGAATGCGTCAGATCGCTAACTGCAAGTGCAGCAACAATTTCTTTCTCGAGATCAATCGAACATTTTTCATGTGTACTCCATCTTACAACCACAATATCCAGAAGTAGTCTTTAAAAAAGAATATTCTTAGCATTTCAAAAAAAAAATTTTTTTTCCGGAAACTAGATTACCACATGAGATGGACATCTTGATTGTCTTAACCCTTTCATCACATGAACAATCGACTAACACCTGTCGAAAGATTATTAGTCATTCACTTTAGCAGCAAACAAGAGTGGAAATTCCAGTTATTTTAAAGCCTGAAAAGTATTTCAAATTTTCAAAAGCTAACCTCAGAAGACCATCAACCAAAAAATCTACCCATTCCCTTCGCGTGACAACTCGTCTTTTTTGGGGAAGAACAAGTTCATCTGAAGGAAAACCACAAAGCGCCAAACAGTCATCCAAATAAAAAGATGAAGTAACAACTTTCATAAACCATTCCGTGTCAACGAAGCATGCTACAAATCTGAAATATACAACCAGAAGAATAAGTAGGAATTCTATATGCTTCATCAACACAAATTATATATATATAAATAAGAAACGGTTTGAGAAAAAACAGCAATGGTACTAAATATAATAATTATTTAGGTTTAACTTGATTAAAATAAATAAATCGTATATGGTTAAAGGAATGATTATTGGAAAAAAAAAAAAATTACGTGGAACAAGAATTGGAAAGCCAGCTAATAAGATCAGAGGAAAGAGTGGCACTCACTGAATAGAGTTACATAAAAAAACAAAAAAATAACATGAATGTGGGGTTTTCAAATAAAACGATAATATTTAAAATACCAAAAAATGTCTCTTATTTCATCCAGAAAGCTAACCTGATCAATGATATATCACAGTCCATAAAAGCAATGTTATAATTCGTTTGTGCATAGTAAAATGACTGATTTCGGACTGCGTTACCGTTCCTTGCCCACATACCAGCTGAGGTTTCTGCACGACACGCCTAAAAATTTTAAAGAAATCGCACCCGCACAAAGCCTTTTTTTGAATTAGTTGGACAATTTCGACTTTTCAGAAAAGTAATTAAAGAAGTTCATTAGTTTTTTTTTTTAGTGACTGCCTCTATGTGTAACAAAAAGATTTCTATAACTTAGTTACGAAAATCATACCATAAAAAAGAAAAAAAAAATTCGAAGGACTGACCTGTATCCTTAATGGATGAAAAAGAGCTTTGCGAAGAAAATCTTCGTCTTTCTTAAGAATGCACAAACAGGAACCAAATATTGGCAATTCAATGCAGCGCAAAATACCAGCAGATAAATGTCTGTGCAAAGGAATATGATACGTCACGCAGTACGGCTGCACACATGTATCATTTTTTGTCAAACCAATAGCACTGAACCATTCCTTTAATTCGTCAAACATATGTAAATATTAGAGATTTTAGCACTTTATCTTGAACATTAAATACCAAGCCGGATCTAACCTGGATACCTTACCAAAATCAGCGACAAATAACTGTGCACTGAAATCGTGATTTTATTTCGAGTAAGGGTATTATTAAACCTATCCGTTTTGTAACTTTTTTTTAATGTTATTCGTAAGCGTGAGTAATTTTGTTTTACTTTTTTGTTTTTTTTTTTTTTTTTTTTTTTTTTTCTTATTCGTGAGTAATTTTGTTTTTTTTTTTTGTTTTTTTTTTTTTTTTCTTGCTCATACAATCATTTATTGACATTGTAGAAAGCTGAGCTAGAAATCTAAAATATTATTAGTTGCTCTCAAAAACCTGAAATATTTCAATTTCTGTTGCTACCGTTTTACAGCTGATAGCATTTCCAATTTTTTAAATAACCGCATACTGAATATTGACTTTTTTATTATCATATATTGAAATCTTGAAACTAACAAACCTCTAAAATGGTCTTCCATTGAAGAAGATAGGCATTCATGCACTCAGTTTCGACTGTTAGTGCTGCTAACGTATTGAACATATTGAGAGCAGAAACTTCCCATTCAAGATGAAATGCTAACTAGAATGAATCAGGCGAAAATTGAAATAAAATTATTAAATGAATAAACTAAGAAGTGATGTAATCGGAAGCATTCAGTACCTGGTATGGATGAGTTGTGTCATATTCCAGATGGTCACCGGTAATTATTCGATAGTTGAGATTCATCCCTAAATTTGTGACAATCTTCTTTTATATTACCTTATAGTTGATAAATCACTGTAAAAAACTGAATTTGAAATTTGGAAAAGTCTTGGAATATCTTCTGCAATCGTTGTTAGCTGCTAGAACATATTAACTGTTTTACAGCTTAAAGATACAGCTGATTCTAATTAAAACTTATCTTTCTACCTTATTTCAAGATTACAACCGTATTTTTTTCATATCCCATCTTACTTTTCTATTATTTCTAAGTTCTATTTTATAAGATTCAATGAAGCTGAAGTGATCCTAGAAAGTAACCTTGCATAGGTGCTATTAAAGCCACATAATTTTCCATGCTTTTCTGATCACGGAAAAATCTTCGCGCAATTTCTCCATGCGTTAGCAAATTCTGCAAGTCGCTGACAAGGGTCCAATACGATGCTTTACGTAATGGTTGATTGGCATCACCCACAGAATATATAAGCCATTTAAACAGCTCATCGTTGTCAGTCGGCGGTGGCGTATTTTCATAGAAATACTCACAAGCTAAAAATAGTGACCAAGTAAGTAGTTGATTAACATGGATCTGCATTTTAATCGTCACCCCTAAACATTTAAATGAACGTTATGGTCGCTATCCAGTATCTTGAGAGTTCGATATAAACTCGCTCAACGTCTTGATAGCGGAAGTTAACCTTGGGTTATTGTTGATTTTTGAACACCGGTCCTTAAAACACCGTAAGCACTTGAAATTATTTTATCTTTGAGGTCAATTTCATCGTCTAATTTAAGACACTGAGCTTCACTAGAAAGAATCTGGAAAACGAAGACTTCATCACATTGAAGTTAACTGCAGTGAAATAATTAAACTACTGGAACTGCTTCGGGTATAATATTAAATTTATGCCATGACAATTTTTCCATGAATTCTATAAAAATATATTAATTTCAAATGTCGACTCACCTGTACAGAAATGTGTATAATACGGCTCCCAACGGCGTATATTGCGCTATCACCTTCACATTTAGATAAATCAACTAGAATTTCAGCTATACAAAGATACAACGAGAAAAACCGCTTAGCAAAAACATCCTAAAAAATTATCGGAATATAATTAGTTGATTATTAGTTATTGTGCTCAGTTCCAGCTGAACCAAATGTAACACTAGTTAGTCTTCACCTTGAAATTACAGTCTGAATGTGAGAATTCTAAAATTTAGTTCAAAACTGACGAAGAAAAGAGATTTGAGAATGATAAAGCCGTCAAACCCTATAGTTGACATCGGATAGCAAACTCAGACAAAGATTGATTATTGTCTGAGGAAATATCAGTCGAACCATCCAAAAAATCAACTCGTCCAACAAACATTTCGGCTCATAGCATCCATCATTCTGATTTGATGAGTTGATAATCGGTTTCAAAGACTGAAGGTCCTCCAGAAATAAACCCCGTGTTCGCCAATCCAATGAAAAATCAGGACTCCGATCATGATCTGGGAATACAGTTAGTTATGGGATAAATGACATTTGATTAGGCGACATTTATTTGCATTCTTCCTATTTTAACTTCTCCTATCAAGACAACTGAATCTGTGGACAGAACAAAAAGTTGAAACCTTTCACTTCTGAAGAAGCAAGCTTTCTTTATATTGTGACTGAGTTAGCAGGAAAGAAGTAACATGTTTTTGGATCATGAAATTTCATAAATTAAAAATTTTTTATACAGTTACAGGAATCAATCAAGCGATTGATGAATCGAATAGCAAATTCTAACCTCTAATATCATCTTCAGCATTGCGCTTATTCAAATCATGGTATAACTGACAGTCCAACAAATTCCTTATGATGACATCACGAATTGGACCACCACAATCAACCAATTCCTAAATTTCATAAAAAAGCTTAAATAGCATTAAGTTTTTATATGCTAGTCTAGGTTCTCAAAAGATTAAAAACAATCTAATCGTTTAATGCGGGGTATAACAACAAAACTGTAACAAAGAAGACAACAGTATTATCTTTTTCTGTAAGAAATTGATAAAACGATAATCCAGCGAAATCGCAACCCTCTAAATCCTTTATGTCAGTGACTCTATATTTCGCAAAATATTGGCAGCAAATACCAAAATTGAAATTAAGAAAAAACATGAGATGCAGCTGAAAAGGTTAGCTAGATGATTTCGAAGAGGAGAACTGTTTTATTATTTTTTTTTTTATTTTGCACGACAAGTCAAGATTTTCAATATTTAATCTTAGAACAACCTGAATTAGATCAATTAAAACATGTGCTCGATTAACGAGATGACTGCTGAAACTTTCTTTGCTAGAACCATCTTTATAGGAGCTGTACTGCCTTGTCTGCAAACAGAAAAGTTAGACATTGAAAACAGTCATAAGTCAGGTCTATCTCTTTTTTTTTTTTTTTTTTTTTTGATGGCTAGATACGTTGTGCTTGTTTTAGTCACGGCAAAAAAAATTCTGCTGCTTCAATTTAAAGCTCATGGAATGTGCAATACTCTTTAGCCTTGTATTTCAGGCTTTCAAGTTTAAATATTCCATTACAATAAACCATGCACCATTCAAATTTTATTAACTATGTCGGCAAAGAAAAAGGTAACCTACCCAGCCTCGAAAACATAGAAATAATCGAACGAAGAGTTTTGGAACAATGAATTCTCCCAATGATACAATATTCGGAGAAGGAACAGGTGGACGGCGTGCATTCGGTCCATGCCGAAAGCAAAACCTACAACAAAATGGTAAAAAATCTTTTATTTTAAATATGTGCAAAGTAAACGAAAAAAATTATTGTAAGAAAAAAATACCCCAATTCACTGAGAACATCCACGTTTCCACAATCACACGCTCCTCCAGCCTGTGAAAAAAAACGATTGAAATCATGCCCTTCGTGATTCGAATTCTTGAAGCAGTCAGCACATAAAGACATGCCTAAAAATGGCAGCTACGATGACTTTGCATTTTGACAAATTATTTAGAAAAGAGAGTTAACTGATTTTTCTTTTAAGAAGTGTTTGATTATTTAGCGAAACCCAGTCACTAATCATCTAACTTAATTCATCCATTAATTAAACAACTATTAATGTTTTCAAAACCAAATAAATGATACATGGATTGAATGCGCAGGTATTGCATCGATATGCAATAGCATCAGCTGACCACACTGCATTACATTTCAATGAAAAATCATATTCTTTCACTGAAACAAACAAAATAGAAAATACTAAATCTGAATAAACTTATCGTGTTTTAGAGTTCCAGCTAACAACCTTTTCCGTCAGTTTTCATTTTTATTTACACATTTTTTTCCGATTACTCCACCTGTTGCATCAGACGTTCGACTGTTCCATTCAGTGCAGCATGTCTAAAGGTGGGAAACCCAAAATAAAACTATGTGTGAAAAATGAACTAAAAAAACTCTTGTTATTTGTCAAATACACTCACTTTAACATCTACACCATCAAAATTGTTAGTAGTTAATTTTTTTATAAACTGTTTAAATTTATTTAATTCATTCAAATCCTAAGCGTAAGTTTTCCAAAAAGAAAAAAAGTACTCTTTTTTTTGAAAGCAGCAATTGTTAAACCCTGAGCAATTAATAATCGCAATTCATCACGAGTTCCACTCTTGAATGGGCTAGTAACTGATCCACTTATGAGACCGTCGAGTCGGGCTTCTAGAGCACCCGCTTTCTCTCTTAATTTGCTTTGTTTTTAAACTTGAAGCACAATTTTTTTTTTAATTTATAGGAGCTGCATTTCGGCTGATGGAACACACTGAAGATAAACATTTCTAAAAGTAGCTCTATAACATAGGAAAAAGTGGACTGTAAGTCAATCTACATCATTACATGACCATGATCATCGCTGAATAGAACAAGACCATTAATTATTTGTGAGTTGTTTGTTAGATAGTTCAGAAAATGAAATAACTATTACCTAATATCCTTCGGTAATTCCTCACAGTATTTACCACCGAAAAGAGGACATTCCTTTGCTTTTAATTCATCGCTAATTAATTTCAAACTCTTGGCCTCACTCATCTTTTCTTCTTCCTGAAAACATTCTGCTAATATTATTGTGATGTTTGCATCAGAAAAATAAAATGATAGTTATATATTCAATATGTCGCACCCAAATGGAAAATTAATCATATATAAGAAGAATCACTTGAATTAATCATAATTCATGAAAATTATTCATGAAGAATATTAAACTTATATGGATAAATATACTGCATGTAAAAGAAAAAAGAGATATGACCAAACATTTCTCATGTATATATGGAAATAGCATTGATCTTCTTACCAATACTTCTTAAGCTCAAATCTGATTTTCAACATCAAATTGCTAACCATTCTTGATCATAACATCTAAAACTTATATTGCAGATACATGCAGATTATTTCACAAAATGAAAGAATATTTGTTTGGAGTCATTCATAACGTTTGAATATTTCAAAAATTACCCAATTTTGTTCGCTCATCTTGTCACCAACTTTGCTTTTAAGTTTTGACTGGTCAATCAAAGATGCTGACTCGTTTCCTGAATCGCCTGGATTTGGTACCATTACCTGAGGATAAACATTATGTCATTAGCTATGGAAAAGAAAAAGACTTCTTTGTTGTTGATCTTCTTGGCAAACTTACTTTTTTTTGCATATTATAAGTGAGATGAAAGTTAAAATTAGTTAAATTAGTGTTACCGAAGTAATTACTAGCTAAAAGAAGTTTCTAATTACGTCTATCACGTTGTCAAATATCGTAAAGTCAGCGGTTCACGTAGCATGTCACGGATTACCGAGGCGTACGTATCATTTTAGAGATCAAGTTGAGAGAGAAATTTAGGGAGGGGAGGGGGATGTGGATTGAAGGTTCGGTGTATGATTGGCATATAGTTTGACATTTGAGGAAGTTGTCAGGAAGAGAAAGAGCTTAAAGATCAGCAACAAAATATACTAGAAGTAGACAGTGAGAAAACTGGCAGAACATTGGTTTTAATGTGAGTGGAAAAACTGATTCTATGAGAATCGTTTGATTTAAAGAGACGGTTAGAGTTAATAAGATGCTTGAAATATGCTGGAAGTTCGTGAAATTATCAGAGATTGAAAGTAACCATAGCGTAGTGCGGAAAGATTCACGTGTGTAAATTACGGGGCAGAGTATGGTTTTTACTTGAAGTGATCTGACTCTGAATGAGACTTAAGTAATGCTTGAAGTGATCTGATTCTAGATAAGACTTTTCATGACGTATTACACGTCTACGTAACTGTTCACATCCGTTGCTGCGTAAATGGCGTAATATCGTAATTTCAGAAATGGAAGGACGGAAGGTTTCTCCAGTACGTTCAGATAACTCGAAATTGTCGACATCTCAGTCTACTGATTATTATGCTAATTTAGCCGTACAGGTAGGTAATTACATAATCAAAATCGGAAAATGTTGACTTATTCAGGAAATTGATGATTTGAAATCTTACTTCTTAAGCAATTAAAATATTAAATTAGAGAAGTTCAGATTTTCAATGTTTCATAATTTATTCGAAAAAATGGTTATAGGAAGGCGATGGACGGCTTTTCAAAATGGAAATAGATTATACGGAACAAACCGACGAGGCTTTAGCTAAAGCAGATGCTATTGCTAAGGTTACTTGAAATTTCGATTGTTACCTGGTGCTTTTATGTTAAATTCTTTGGCATAAGGATTAAATTGTAAAGTAGTTTAGAGGGAATTATATATTGCTTGGTCCAATAGATCATGACAATACTAGAGTTATCATTTAAAGATTTTTTTTTTCTAAATGAAATTATTTCTGTTATGGTCGGGGAAAAAATCACGAGGGAATGAGCAGAGCATTTTGATGGGTGAGAGTTTTTTTTCCTTTTTCTTTTAATCGCTAAAACTATTTATTATACCATCTTTCAAATAATAAAATGGTATGATTTATAGACAGGTAATGTATCAGCTGCACTGGACTCATTATCAAGTTTGGAGAAATCAACTAGACTTGGATCGGATATGAAATCAAATACACGTATTGTTCAACACATGGTTAAACTATGTTTTGATGGAGGGGACTGGACGTTGTTAAATGACACTATTTTGATGCTTTCAAAGAAACGCTCAATAATCAAACAATCAATAGCCAAAATGGTTTGACTTTATAACCCATCATTCGTCACAGTTTATCATTTTTTTTCTTGGGTCTGTGATTCAAGTTGCCTTCAGTTACTTTTTTGTTTTTACAATATAAGAGTTTAATTAGTCTGTCATTCCAGGTACGCGATTGTTGTGAAATGATTGAAAAGACTCCAAATGAGCAAGTCCGAGATAAACTCATCGAGACGTTAAGGAATGTTACTGCTGGAAAGGTTTTTTTTTTCCAAAACTTTAATTTTATGAAGTTTTTGAGAATTGTTTAGAGTGGAAATATATTCAGATGGAAATAATTAATTGGCAAACCAATTAAGTTAATCGTTATGCCTAAGTTATGCATTAATTTTAACCTTTTTAAAATTGTTACAGATATATGTTGAAGTTGAACGAGCTCGGTTGACCAGTCGTCTCGTGAAGAAATTAGAGGCAGAAGGTAAACTTGATGAAGCAACGACAATGCTTTTGGAACTGCAAGTGGAGACCTATGGTTCTATGGAGCTGAAGGAAAAAGTAGGTTACATTCTTCTGACTTAGAAATTTCCTCTTGATTTCTGGAAAAACTTCATTTATACTCCTTTTTTTCTAGGTAGAATTCATCTTGGAGCAAATGCGGTTATGCGTATTGAAAAAAGACTTCATTCGTGCATCTATTTTGTGCAAAAAGGTTTCCACTCGTTTTTTCGAAAGTAAATCGGAAGAGGTGAGTTTTCCTTCTATCAGTCGTTTGTTTAACTAGATGTTTTTCTTTTCCATATCACGGTGGCTCTTATCATCCATATTTTCCAGAATAGTTCGTTAATTATTTCAGTACATCTAGAGTAATGGAAGTTCAGCAGCATCAGTAAGTGTTTTTGGAACACAGTGAAGGTTGCAGCAGATCCCAATCATTATTATAAGCTTCTCGATTGATATACCTCTATTAATGACATTTTTTGCTGATGCATATGTTCATTTGATCGGATATGCTGCTTTCTATTAAACTAAAATTCTGATTTAAGGTACAAGAACTGAAATTGAAATATTATGACCTGATGATTAAAATTGGATTGCACGAAAGCGCTTATCTAGATGTTTGCAGATATTATCGAGCAGTTTTAGATTCGCCTTGCGTACAGGCTGATCAGGAAAAATCAAAACAGGTTAGTTTTGTAGAAATAGTTCGACATAGGTTTTCTAGAGTTGACTTGTTATATCTTTTTCTTCAGATTCTCAAATGCATTGTGTTATATGTTTTACTTTCTCCTCACAACAATGAACAGTGGGATTTGTTACATCGTATTCATGAAGGGCGACAGCTGGAGCTGATTCCCGAATACAACTCGCTTCTTGAACTGTTTATTAATCAGGAATTGATTTCTTGGAAAGTATGTGCTAATTCATTTCAAAAAAAGTGGGCAATTAAAGAGATTTTACTGGCAGAAAACTTCCACTGCATCGAATTTGTTTCGCTTCTGAATTCCATAGCTTTGTGTGGGGAAGGATTCCTTTGTGACTTGAATTTTTCGAATTAGATGCTGCCTAACTGTGATCACTGTTCATTAAACATTAAGCGAAAGTAATATTGAGTGCATGCAGGGAACAATAAGCAAATATGAGAAACTCTTACGTGATGGTATTTCGATGAGCAAAGCAACTGATGTTCTCGACCGTAGTGAAGATGGGAATAAACGCTGGTCTGATTTGCACACTCGTGTTGGTGAACATGTAAGAAAGAACCTTTTAGTTTGCATTTTTTCCTGACAATTTTATTATGTGTGTTTTGTGAAAAGTACTATCAGATGTGCTTGTTAAGAAAGGTGTAGTTTATCTACACCTTGAATAGTTTCTGAAAAAAATCCTATGATTTTTAATCCACATTTTTTTTTCAGAATATGCGTATGATTGCGAAGTACTATACTAAAATAACATTTGCACGTATGGCTGAATTACTCGATTATCCTGTTGAGGTGGATATATGGTTTATTGTTTGTAGTTTAGTTTGATTTATTCAGTTTTAAGTAACTGTTGTAAATGATGGATTGGAATGTTCCAAAACTGAAATGATTTTGGTGTTAAAGTCATATTATGTAGTAAACCATTAATAGTTAGATTAGTTGTGTAGTAAGGTATTAATGATTGGATTAAGGATTGATATATCCAAAAATTTTAAATAATTTAAGGAAATGGAAAATTTTTTATGTAATCTCATCGTTACGGGTGCAATTCCTGATGCAAAAATTTATCGCCCAACAAAGGTTGTCAACTTGCGGGCTCGAAAAGCTAATATTGAACAGTTGGATCAATGGGCTAGTTCGGTGCGAAAACTTACGGACATCCTAAATAAGGTCAATTATTGTGAGCTTGTATTCTTCCTTTTTTTATGCTAATTACTTTCATGGATGATATATAAGCAGAGTTGTTCGAAAACTTACTTCTTTTTGCAATTCAGTTCTTATTTACAACATCTTATCCAAGTGTATATTTTACTTTGTAAGTATGAAAGGCAATGAACCTTCGAAAACACTAATTTTTATATATGCTTTGCTGTGCGATTTAGGTTAGAAATTGAGATTGTAACACTATACCACTTATATAAGCAACTCTAAAATTTGTTGTCGGTTTCAGGTATCACATTTGATTTCCAAAGAAGAAATGGTTCATCGACATTTAGAAGATGGCTCAGGATCAAGCGCTACTGTTCGCTGATTTTTTGTATTGTTTTTTCATCTTAATGATTTTTGTGTTTTATTCAAGGAATCTTGTTTCGCGGAACAAGATAAAGTGACTGTAAGTAGAAGCTCAAGATTAATGAATTGCTTTGATACTGCTGGATTGTTCAGTGCAGTAAATTGTTCTTTTAAGTTGAAAATTGAAAATTCGCAGATTTTTATCTATCATAATTATTTGCAATATAAGATTCAATCAGATTACCACTGGTTCTGAAAAATTAGCGGAAGAGATTTCTTCCGATCGGTAATTGCACAGAGAATGAAATCGAGTAGGAAAATTGTTATAATGAATCGTATTTTGGCATATCACGCGGTATTTCTTCCAGTGTGTTATCACGTATCACAGATTCGCCCTGCTTATAGTTGGACTTTGTTTTTCCGCTTTTTGATGTACCACTTTTTTGAGTAACTTCCGCAATGAATGAATTTATTAATTGCTGCTTTACCTGAATAACAGTTTTAAAAAAAAAGTATACTGTTCTTTTCTCCACTTTTTTTTTTTAGTTCAAATGCATAATGACCAGCTGCGTTACCAAAGATGGTATACATTTTTTAGAAAAAAAAGGTAATACCACCAGGATGATTATTTGCGAATAACAGCAGCTGCTACAGATGTTTGGTACAGAAAAGGATAAAAACCAGTATGCATAGCAATTATCATATGGAACTTTTTGCAAGTATAATTTTTTCTTACGGATTACCACAGCCTAGTTTTTTTTTTCTCCTTGAACTCGTCAAATTAAGGGAACAAAATAATTCCAGAAAAATTTCGTGATATTCAGGACGAAGTTTTGTTTTCTCCTTTACCTTATTTTGTCTTGGATTTTTGTCATTGAAATCCATTTCCCTAAAACGAGTGCTGTTATTGCGCTGTTTTACACTTCTTAATGTATTTCATTTCCGAAAGTACCAAAATCAAATTTAAATTTAAACAGGATTGACCTGGTTTCTGGTTTGTTACTACCGTAATTTTCATCGGTTGTGGGTTTCTTTACTTCAATAATTGGTAATTCTTTGATGTGCTTTTCCTTCTCTTTTCCATCCGTGTCACCGGCATCCTATTTAAATTAATTGTATTTTATTCATATGCTCTTATGGATTGATTAATTTGAGATAACAAGAAATTTTTTTCGTAATTTGCAATTATATAAAATTTATTTTCTTTAAGTTTCATCCAATAGGATGTTATTTTTGCAAGGAAAAAAAAAAATCAAAATCTCAAAAAAAAAAAATTTTTTTAAACAACTTTTTTAATATTTTTACCCTGTCTACGTTTTCGTATGATAATTTAGCATATTAATTTAGTCAGATTATGATGATGTTGTTGTAAACGTTGTGTCTGACTTGGTTCTGTTAAGATCTTGTTTTACGTATGGTTAATTTGCGTTGAAAGGCTTTAGTTTCATAAAATTGAAAATGATGAAATAAAGAATTCAATTCATATGGTGCAAAAGTATATTAAAAGGTAAATGATTGCTTAGAAGTAGAAATTGTTAATCTCAGTACAACTAAATAATTCCTTTCTCTATTCAAAACTCATAAATTACTGCTCAAATAACGCATGACCAATTTTGTTGTTAGTACTAAAGATTAACTAAAAATAAATTTAGAAAAGATTATCAGGTGTAACAAATAACAAAAAAATTCTTATCATAAAAGGTAAGTAAGTAACAGATGAATGAAACTAATTCAAGATCAATTAATTATGAGTAAGATAGTAGATTAATGACTAATTAATTTTCCATGTTATTTCCAACAGGTTATTGATAAGCTCTTCTTTGAAATGAATTTTCATCTGTTTTAATCTATGTGATGATATTTTTGACTTACTACTTTTTAGTTGAAAATTACCTTTTTTTTTCCCCCCCCCCCTTATAAAAAGATAAAAGTAACCTGACACCTTTCTGAAATTAACTGTTGTATCCTTTACTTCCTTAGATGATTTATTACCCTCAGTTGGAGTTTTTTTATCACCACTATATATCTTTGATGAATCCCACTTTGACGTTCCTCTCGTACGCAAACACATCTGTATATTTTCAATTCCGATTTTATGCTAACTTCTCATGTTTCTTCTAGCAGATTCATCTCACCTCATCGAAATTATGCTCAAATTTCAAGATTTCCTTAGCATTAAACTATTGTCAAGGAAAAAAAAAAAGAGAAATTAATTAATGATTTACTGAAATGGTAATAAGTTGTCGTAATTTCATCATTCTATGGTACAGATAGACTGGTCTGAATTATTTACGAATGAATAGCAATAGCAACCAACCGAGATCATCAAATTTAGCAAATGATATATTATTTACTGGACGTTTGCTTTATTTGCATTTTCAAATTTCCTCTGTAATCATTATTTTAGATCACATAAATTATTTGACCCAATCAGATCAGATTATGTAAGGTCAAGCTCATCGCATATGTCACATGATACCACTGATACGATTTCAGGATAGTACATTTTTCCTAATCAATATCACACTGTCATTCGTAATTGTGAAAATGTCTACATAAGTGTTGAGATGAATCATATCAATTTATACATTTGATTTAATTAAATTTAAAAGAAATTGAATTTCGAAAGAAAAGAATTTTAATATATTTTGATAGATTAAATCGATGCTAATTATTATTTCATTAATTTTTTTTTTTTAACCTACCAATTAAAAAATACAATCAGACAATAAATAATACCATATTTCCGGTTAATAAGATAATTCAAAATTATTTTTTCCATTATTTGTTTGTTTTACTTATGAAAAAAAAAAAAATTTTTTTTTTATATACTTTCTGTTTGAATCAAAAATTTTTGGCACACCTGCGTCAAAATTTTATGGCATATTGATTTAATAACATATCAATCAGTACATGCTGTCATTACAAATTTTTGAATGTGTTATTTATTAAATGTAAAAAAAAAAAAAAAAAAAAAAAAAAAAAAAAAACAAAAAAAAAGCGAAAATGCTGTAACAGCATATAAAAAATAAATATAACAAAAAGAAAAAAAAATTAATAAAAAAAAA